>BPTQ01000005.1:141186084-141325078 GCA_019973895.1 Chrysanthemum seticuspe | reverse complement strand
TCTCCTTGAGCACCGAGTTTGAATATGTGGTAGAGATAGCTTCTATACTACTTTAGAAGTGGGTAGATAAACGACAGTTTCCTAAGGTTTTGATTCAGTACCGATACCGTGGCAGCAGAGTTAGTGAACTTGAAACCATGGTATTTGTTAGAAAGGTCTTTCCTGAATCATTCTCCTAATGGGTCTAATTTCATACTTTTTTTAGTAGAAACAAGTCGAACGGTTAACCCTTTTTCGTGTTTTATACGGGTGTTTGATTTTGGGTGTTTGAGTCATTACCTTCAAGAAGTATGGGAAGTATACCTAGACACGACTGGTTACTCTCACGTTTGCTATTTACCTTGCTTTATGTAAGATAATCAACAACTACTGATGAGAGCTAAATGAACCCATTTCAAAAACTGGATTGTCCTGGAGCCATTTGACCGGTCAGCTCATCGAACGTAACGTGAATTGTTTCCATGATATTTCGGGTTCTCTTGTTGTAGATTCGGTATCCTTTTCTGTTTGGTGCATAACCTACAAATACTCCAATGTCCGCTTTAGCTTTTAGTTTACCTAAATCTTGACCGTCATTAGTTGGGTAACATAAAGCACCAAACACATGAAGGTAGGATAGATCAAGTTTTCGTTTATGGACAAGTTCATATGGAGTTTTTCCATGAGAGGTGTGAATAAGGGAACGATTTTGGGTGTAGCAAGCAGTGGCAATGGCTTCAGCCCATAGAAACATTGGAACCTTTGAATAAATTATTATTGTTCTTGCGGCTTCCACAAGAGTTTGATTTCGTCTTTCAACTACACCGTTCTGTTGAGAAGTTCGTGGAACACTTCTTTGATGACTGATTCCAACACTTTCATAAAACTGGATTAAGTCTTTGTTAACAAACTCTGTGCCATTGTTTGTTCGAACAATTCTAACAATATTGTTGAGTCGAACCTGAAGCTGTTTGATAAGTTTGATGATGACATCTGGAGTTTCATCCTTTGTCCTCAAAAACTTTACCCAAGTAAATCGAGAGTAGTCATCAACAACTAATAGAATGTATTTCGTTCCATTTATCGTTTGCACTCTCATTGGTCAGCACAGATCCATATGAAGGGTATGAAGAACTTCCATTACTGAGTTTGTGGGTTTTAGTTTGTGGGCATATTTTGTGCTTTTTCCCAATTGGCAAGCTGAACAAAGATGATTTTTTTCATACTTTAATCTGGGTAATCCTCTTACTAAGTCCTTTCTGGAAAGATTGTTTATGGTACCAAAGTTCAAGTGATTGAGACGACGGTGCCATAGCCATGACTTAGTTTTGGAATCCTTTGACAGCAAATAGATGGGTGAAGATTTCATCATATCTTCGATAGAGATGGTGTATAAGTTTGAGCCACGAGTTCCTCTGAGAAGTTCCACACCATCAAGTTCTCTAACAAAGCAAGTATGTTTTCTGAAGGCCACTTCTAAATCTGAGTCACAAAATTGTCCGACAGAAAATAGATTATGTCCAAGACCTTCAACATAATATACCCTGGAAATCACATTATCTCCAACCACGTAATCTCCATAACCCATAATAGCACCAAAATGATCGTTTCCGTATCTCACAGTTCCGATGAATTTGCTCACGAAGTTCATGAGCCGTGACCGGTCTCCAGTCATATGCTTGGAACAGCCTGAGTCCAGGTACCACAGAACGATTTGAATGATCTGCAGTTGAACACAGACAAGAATGGATAACTGGATAATTGGGATCCCCATGCAAGAATGGGTTCCATTTGGTTAGTAACAGTGATTGGAACACCCACATCAGAAGTAGAAACAATGGACTCATTAGAAATAGATCCAGTGCTAGTGTCCATATTTGACCTATTCAAAGTATGTTCACTTCTTAAGGGAATAGTTCTACCAGTAGGCATCCATTTTCTAGTAGGCATTGACTTAGAAAATTTAGGGCAAAACTCATTAACCTTATGCCCGGTAGGTATACATTGATAACCTATATTACTAAATTTCCTTCCTGTGGGTTTCCACTGTTTTCTAACTTTCTTTCGCCTTTGCCTTTTAGCCTTCTTAGCTTGATTTTTAGCATTAACAGTTTTAACTGAGCATTTAACAACATTAGAAAAATCATTCACACCACATTCAAGATTAGTAACAGAAACCACGCAATCATCATTACATGTTTTGCCAAAAGTTGCAGAATTCGCATTAATTACAGTACGCATAGAGCTAACACTAGATTCAACACGATTCGTCTTATTCAACACAAACTTAAAGTTCCTAGTTTGGTCTTCTACTTTCTTCCAATGCACATTCTTAGCTTGCGAGGTCCTATCTTTCTTGGTATTGCCTGGAGGCTTTGACCCGCTTGCTTTAATGTCACTGATTACTCCTGTAGAGGGAATTATGGGAACATTAGTTGGTTGATCTACTTTTTGTATTCCTGAACTAGAGGTGCAGGGATCTGAACTACTTGAAGGCACATTAGTGTTCACTTTCTTAAAACTGGGCATAGACTGATTTGTATGCTTGGCACTAGGCATAGAACAAGGCATCACAGCTTTACCTTTCGCACCTAAGGATTTAGGATATGTTGCTACTAAACATTCTAGCAGCTCTTGAGATCGTTTGGCCTGAATGCAAGCAAACCTAATTTCTCTATCAAGAGGCTTATTTAAGAAATCCTCTTCCACGATCTCACAGAGTCATTCTAGACTATCCTTAAGGTGAGCACAATAGTTGTGAAACATAGGTTCATTATTCCTAAGATGAGGAGGAATGTATTTAACACTCACAGTATATTTGCAGTCTGAGGATGACTTTGATGCAACATTCTCATTAAAAACAAGTGGCAGTTTCCTTTTTCCCTGACTCCTCAGATTCTCAATTTCTTTTTGTAAAGACGTTATTTTTTTGTTGTTTTTGTCACGAGTGACTTTCATTGAATCATATAACTCTTTAAAGTGTCATTTAACTTTTCCATTTTCATCTAGAAAACTCTCGTTTTCTTTTTGTAAGGCATTAACTAAGTTTTGAAGATGAAAAGTTTGAGAATACTGAGAATCTAAAGGAGGAGGCATTTGGGAGCCAGTCACATTGTTCTTTTCACCCTTTAATTGAGAGATTTGGGCTTTCAACTTTCTGATCGTGTTACAATGAGCTTGAATCTGTTCGTCACGTTTGTTTATCTGAAAAACTGCATCAAACTCTGGAACATCTGAGGTTGTCTTGATATTTGAGGTTTTGACATTTTCTTTAAGATGTTGATATTTTAGTTGTAAATCAAAATGTTCAACTTCTAGTTTAGAAAGATGTTTTACCAAATTATCGTGATCATCCTGATCAATTTTCTCACTTAGTTATGAGTTTTTGTTTTCAAGCTCAATGACACGATCATCGGAAACTTTCAATGCAATAGATAATTCATGAAATCGAGAAGCAGTAATAGAGTGCTTAGTAACAGTATAAAACACGTCTTGAGCAACACAACTCGATATCAAATTCTAATTTAAGATGTGCAAGTTCTTTCTTTCAACTTCATTATATTTGAGTTACTGTTCATAATCATTGACTTCAACTATCATTGCATCAAATTCCTTTTCCATTTCTTTAATATCTTAATTTATCCCTTTTTGAAGACTCTCAAATTGACCTTTTAATTGTTTGAAGAAAGGCATGACCTTAGTTAAATAACATTCTTTTGTTTGCTCAAAACCCCTTTCCCCCTCAGTTATCCCAGTAGGTGTGATTCTCTTCTTACACGTTTTCTCAAAATCAACAAACAGCTGATAAACAACATATAGGCTGATTAAGGTCTTGCTATTAGTGGCAATAGATCTAGTAACTAGATGCATTGGTGTATTTGGAGGATACACAGTAGCTACAAGCAATTTCCTAAGGGGAGTGTTTGTTTCAACAAGTACATTAACTTTTAGCTTATCCATGTCTTTCTTCCAAAAGATCTGTTCAGGGGTTAATTGAGTTTGAGGCTTAAACATGTTCAAGGATATCCAATTTTCCTTAGTGTAATCATGGGGTTTGATCGTTATGTTATTCTGTTTACACGCAGGATCGTTAATCTTCTTATTCATTTTCTTCCTAGATGCATCATTTAGTTTTCTATCATCCTCAGTGCACTCAATGCAACTAGGTTTCTGTCTAGGTTTAAGAATCTCATTGCCATCATAGATTACATTTTGAGTAGCTTTTGCTATCTTACCATACTCAGGGTTGGATTCCTTTATAATGGGGATACTATGCTTATCGCTGAGAACTCTATGCTTAATGATCATGTGAGCAGTCTGAATGGTATTCCCTTGTACGTACAACTTATTTTCAAGCTTGTTTTTCAAGGTTTTTAGATTAGAAAAATCATTCAAAAGTTTTGATTCCTTAGCACTGAATTCTTGCTTAAGCATTTTAACATTTTCTTGAAGTTCTTGTTTTTGCTTAGCAGTTTTTGTTAGGAATTGAAAATTCCATGTTAAAGAGTCGGTCACCCCAATAATGGTCTAGCATATGTTAGCTCGTAGATTTGTCGTTGATTACGTTATTTAGTAGTTTATTTATTAGTTTGTAGGGTAGTATAGCTTAGTGCAACACCGTGGAGGAAGGACGGGTCTTTACCCACTGTATCCCTGATCCACAGGCCGATAGGAGGTCGTTTAGATTGTAACCTATAAATACCCTCTACCCTCCAAGGTAGAGGGTTGGAAGTTCTAATCTAATCTTTCACTTTTGATAAGCAACTCTCTTTCTAGAATTCCCTCTCAACTCTCTTCATCTATCTAAAATGGCTTTCTTGTTTAATCATTGTCCTAGACCACCAGAATCATCAAACAACATAAATATTGGATCCTAACAATTGGCATCAGAGCACAGGTTTTGTTGTTTGTCTTGATTCGTGGTTCGACTCATGGTTTATGCGGGTTATTGATGCGGTTTGATTTGTTTTTGGTGATGTTTAAATGAGTTTGACATGATCTTGGTATAGTTTGTTGTTGCATTTATTTGGTTTTTAAAGCTATGGTTTTAACTGGTTTTTTACAAACTTCGTTTTATATGTGTTTTCATATAAGCGAGTTGGTTTTGAATGGGTGTTGATACAGTAATTTCTGGTCTTTAAGTGGGTTAACATTTCACTTGTTCTTAACAGCTTTATCATTGGTCAAAATGGGTCTTACTTCTTTTGCTTTTATGAGTTATTTTAGCCACATTCATGAGGTCTAAACAGTCTCAATATTGTGTCAATAAAATCTGCTGCTCATACATGGTTTGTTGATTTTTAAAAGTCATAAGCAAGTTAACTGTTTTTCATATATGCGAGTTGACACTAATATTTCATCCATGCGAGTTGGTCATATTCAAAGCGAGTTGACAATATTGACTGTCATGACTCAATGTATTCCTGGATGTGAGTCGTTATAATGTCCGGATTCAGTGAACCCTAAGCGAGTTATATTTAAAATGGTCAAAAGAGAGTTGAGTGATAGAAATATAGCGACTTGTATCATGCGAGTTGTGTACTTGCATTTCTTTAAATGCGAGTTGTTAAAATGTTTTGAAAGCATGCGAGTTGTACCTGTCACTTTTGAATCGAATGCGAGTTGCCACAAATCAGATGCGAGTTGATATCAATGCTAAGCAGATGCGAGTTATTTAAGCGAGTTGGGAAAAAATGCAAGTTGTGTATGCAAAAGGAAGAAGCAACTTGACATAGTTTTAATGATGCAGACTCAACAGAAAGGTTTATGACCACTTGACCACTATACCAATTACCAAATACCAAAAACTTCAGTAAGACTTCAGGTCAATACAACAACCATCCTTAGTCTCATAAAACAGATCCAAAGTCAAACATAATCCTTCTTCTATTCTCAACCATGACTCAACCTCATCAATGTTCAAGACTCAGCGTTATCATTTCCAGTCTCGACTCATGACTAATGGTTATTCAACAAGATAATTAATAGATCTCAGAGTATCGTGTGTTTACTTGATTCATGTCCGACCATTAAATTATTTTTCACACGAGTTAAACATCACAGATCCTTAACTTTAACAATATCCGAATCATTTGAAAAAGAAGATAACAAGGCTGTTATTTCCTTTTGCTAATTCGTTCTTCTCTAAATCAGCTATCATCTTATCACTTCAAGAGATTAATTATGTTCTTAAATTTTCGAACATCAAGAAAATGGAATATAACAACTATGTTATCTCCGTGTTTTTCTTGGTTCGGTTTCTTCACACTAAGTTAATCTCTATTCATACATTCATTGATACCTACCTGCGTCACATGTCGAACCTTCAATAGATAAGCTTGAGCCATCCCTGTGGCTGTCTCAGTACCTCCATGCCATCCCTGTGGCAAGGTGACCCTTTCCAGATCTGTGGGTTTGATGCGTCTGGTTGTACAAGACGATTTAAATGATGAGAGGGTCGATTATTGAGTGAAATTAGGGAAGGGTGAGAGGATTCTTTGGATTGATGGCAGAGATGGGGGCATCTTATCTTTAGAAGAGTATTTTAGGGTTTGGTGTTTATCTGTGTTGTGTAGTGAGAGAAGTTAGGTGATGTATGAAGAGAAGAGGCGGATATAAGAGAATTTTTAGGGTTTGTGAAAAGTGTGGTCTAAGTGAGTATTAATACCCGGATAGTTAGGGTTATTGATTGATGTGGATCATAGGCGTTATCTTATGGGGCTCTCGGATTGGTAATGGGCCGTATGTGGGCTGTTATGCAATTTCTGTGATCCAATAAGCCAATAATCCATACAGTGGACCTGATTATTCAGGCGAAAATATTTTCATTGAACGATTGGGTATTCTCTTCAAAATTATATGGGCCTTGGATTGGATATTCGCTTGTGACAGATTTTATTTAATTTTCTCGTTGGATATGGATATGTGCTATGATATGATATGGTTCGAGTCTATGCCAACAATTGAGGCCGTGAGATATGCTTCTTGGACGGGATTATTATTATTGGACCATGCTTGGTATTGAATATGGGTTGATTAGATTTGGATTATCATGGGAAGCAATATCTCCATGGACCGGGCCTCGATTATTCATGTTATCTAGTTTGTGCCGTACTCATGATTGGGTCGGATGGGTTTCTCAAGAGATTTGATTGTTGATGATAAAGAGATTGGTTGAGATTTGGTATGATAATTAGAGTTGTTGTGGTATGCAGTCTGATACTTTGGGGTATACATTTTTACGGAGAATATTATTCTCGATGGCTTGAAGTGATTATTAATGAAAAATGTCTACAGGGATATTTGGACGGTATCTCTTATTTGGATTTGAAGTGAAGTTTTTCCGGGCGCGTTTACTTATTTCGTCTTCTTTCTTTCACCATTCCGCGAAGATGACTTGTTTGGGCATTTATAGAGTGTGATAAAGACTTGGCTATTTAGTTACGGTTGTGATTCTTTCTTGCTTAACCCACAACGTAGCTATCACTTCGGTGTCTCACGCAATTGAGGATTTGTCAAGAGGTTTTGTACATTGGGTACACCGTTTCTCTTTCACAAGGATTAGTACAAGTTTAAGTAACAAATCTGGGGAATTTTACTTCATCATCAAGTTTGGCATATCGGGCCTACTTCTCCATGTGGTCACAACAATAGCCGACAGAATATGTGAACGATGTGTTTTCCAGAGTATTTATTGGATGGTTGATGATATTGTTGATGTTGGATAATGAAACGCTGATGAACCGCTGCATGTTCTCCTAAAACAGATATTCACCGAAACCAAGGTTGTCACAACTCATTCAAGCTGACATTGTTTACGGTTTTGTCTTGATTTTGTAAAATCCCGCGAAAGAACCTATTTCTCGGTTTAAATCAGAGACTTGTAAAATCCCGTGACAATGGAAACATCCTGGAAATAGTAAAGTGCATTTCCGGATTTATCTTACGGTTTATTCTTGGTTTTGTAAAATCCCGCGAAAGCAACTATTTCTCGGTTTAAACCATAGTGTTGTAAAATCCCGTAATGATGGAACCATCTTGGAGGAAGGAAAGCGTATTTCGGGATCTTCTAATGCTGGTGCTTCGGTTTCTGCTTCGAAGAAGGGATAAAAGAGTGTGCTTCATTAATTGGATGTGTGTTTGGATATTCGTCATGGCAGTTTGGTTATTACAAGGTTTTACGGGGTTATGTGCTTTTAACCATGGTCGGGATGATACCATTATCAAAGTTAATTTAAATGTCAAAGAAGGCTTGATTTGAGCAGTTCAGAAGATGTGACAACGGCGTTAATTCAGTATTATTTATTTGAGGTTGAAGTGAAATATCACGGGCGAGTGTACTTAGTATCTGAAGGTATCGGGGATGGATGGATGAAGATTCTTCATGATCCTTGTTCGAGCTTATTATTAAAAACGAAGACTTGGAAATCTAGTTATTGTTGGGTGTCTTTTACCTTTTCTTTTACCACTTGGGGGAATTGGGCTCATACCACCTCAAAATAACTATCACTTTAAGGAGTTACATTGTAGTGCTCAGTGTCACATTCAATTGTGGATTTTCAAGAGGTAATGTACGTCTTATACTTGATGGTTGGTTGGTTGAAGAGTATAGAGTACATAGAGAGTACTTAGAGATGCTAATGGAAATCGGCACCGCTCTTTGTTACATATGTGCAAGTATAAGTCAAGAGTTCGGGTTAGTTTACTTCAGGGTCAAATTCATCATATTGGGTTTTTCTCCATCAGCTGTCACAACAAATAGCCTACTGAATGATAATGGGGTTGATTACAAGTTTGCCAAGAGTAGATGAAAAGAGAGAGATTTATGACGTTTGAACGCATCAGTTCAAGCCTCGTTCTCTAAAGAAAAGAAAAGTGTACGTCTCAGTGCGCTTTATCTTCAAGAAGAAGAGAAATCTTCTTATGACATATGAACACATCAGTTCATGCCTCGTACTCTAAAGAAAAGAAATGTGTACGTTTCAGTGCGCATTATCTTCGGAAGAAGAGAAATCTTCTCATTTATGACCATTCTCATCAACATGCTTCATACTTTTTCCATGCGCTTCAGTCTTCAAGTGAACCGGGCTAACACTGATTGTTTTCTCATTCCACTTGCTCGATTATAATGAAGATGGCGACATCACGTGCTTATTTTGCGGGAGAGAAGTGTGAATAGAACATTCGGATGATTTTCACTTATTTAATCAAGAATGGCATCTCCGTATGCAATTCTTGAGGGGGAGAAGAAGTGTGAATTTTTTGCATTGTTGATTGATATTTGAGAATATAAATGGTCATACGGCTCAAAACTCATGTAAGAACCGAGCTTCTTATTATCGGGTCATCTTCACATGGAGTTTTTCTCTTCTAAGTGCCGTTGGTTGACATCTTCACTCGGATTGATGAGTTTATAGACAAAGTGCTTCCGGTTAATGCTTCACTTATACATCAACATGATGATTCCGAACAATCTATCTGTTCTTGTTTGATGTGATTGGTAGTTTGGTGTTACCATCTTGTGTGTTTGTTGCGGACTGATTGTTGATTTCCTTGATGAACATCTTTCTGTTCTTGTTTGATTGGGAGGGATTTTAGTTAAGGGGATTTGCAAGATGTAAGTTGATTGGGATGCTTTTTGGTGATGTTCTTGTTTTTGGTGAGCTGAAGATGTTAACTATCTATTCCCCAACTGGACAATCTTGAAGAAGGTCGAGTCTACAGTCGGTTCTACATTTTCTGCTGTATGTTAGAAGACTAAAAGACGAGTTGCATTTGTTGATCTAAAGACTTCTTCTTAATCTGGGCATGTATCAAACAAATTTTCGGTTTAGGGGAGAGCACTAATTGGGGGAGAGTGATATGTCGAATTTAATCCCCAATTAGACTTGCTCACATTCTTCAGCATGTTGATTCTCACAAAGACTTCAAGCGATCTTCTCAACAGATTTCAAGTATTTGGGCTTATAATGTTTTGCTGATTCTGAAGTGTCAAAACCCGCAAGGGGGAAGGAGACAAGCACCTAAACGCGAGTAAACTTGATGAGCTTAATACTTCTAAGTAATTGAAGATATCCCGGGAAGACAAATGTTATGACCGCAGAGAAACTCAAGGTTTGACTCATGGCGAGTAAACTTGATGAACTTAAATCTTCTAAGTGATTGAAGATATCCCGGGAAAACAAATGTCATGACCGCAGAGAAACTCAAGGTTTTACTCATCAAAGCATTTAGTGTTCTTATTCCAACGTCGTGGGGGAAGAGATGTAAGAGTTAGTTTCTGAAGATAAAGGAGGTACACAAGTACGACATATACAGGAGAGATAAATGTGTATCATGAGGGAGGTGTTATCAGTTATTCTCTCGTTGGGAATGTATGTACTTCGGATTCTTGAGCTTCATACACATTCATCAGGGACGAAAGATGTGAACATAGGGGAGGTGTTCTTCATTACCCTCATGATGTGTATTCGGGAGAGTTCTTGGATATTGGTGTACTTCGGTTTCTTGAGCTTCATACACATTCATCAGGGACGAAAGATGTGAACATAGGGGAGGTGTTCTTCATTACCCTCATGATGTGTATTCAGGAGAGGTCTTGAGCTTTATACAAAGAGAATGACTGCATCAACTCAACTACTTGGGGGAATTGTTCTCTTGACACCTTTTGGAATGGATTGCGTCAGACTTCAGTGGAAAAGGAATTTGAGAAGAGTTATTTATGTGTGGGATGATACGTTGCTGTTCTTGTTGATGATATAACCTCGAACGAAGAATCACGGTGCACCTGGTGTGCTTCTCTGTGCACCTGGCTAAGGCAAGCTTGAAATACAGCTTCAAATCTGCTCAGCTAAAGGATTTTCGGTTTGGGGGGAAGCTGCCAAAGTCTCACTTTTAGTTGGTTCAATTTCTTTCTTCGATTCAAGAGCCCTGGAAGCTTTGGTGGTGAATGTTTAAGGGATGATGACTTCTATCTTCTACAACGGGGCTGCTCGATATCCTTATCTCGGTACTCGTATCATCATCTTCTTTAACTATATCATCTATTCTATCTTTGTAAATATTTATCAGAAAACAAAATACAAAAATATAAAACCAACAAAATCAAAATAGAAAATTATAAAACCAACAAAAAGCCATAAAAATCAGAAAATTTCAAAAATACCAAAAATATGTTTTCTCTAGACATGTCTTCTGGTATCGATAACATCTACGGTCTTAGAAATGTCATTCAATAATGGCACGGGACTTTAGATGAAGTTCGAGCAGGAGGTGTAGATATTCTTTTCCAAAACATGTCTCAAAATATGGCTTACAGTTATTTCAGACTGTAACCCGCGCTTCAAAAAATGGCTTACAGTTATTTCAGACTTAAACTATGGTTTGCTATTGTTTCTGATAGCAACCCGCTCTTCAAAAGAAAGGAAAGTGTTGCGCTAAACCAATTTTCAAATATTTTCGTACACTTATCCAAAAAACTTAATGAGGAAAGTATGTCGAAGGACTGCTGTTCCTACACAAATGTTTTTCCGTCTAAAATTCTTCAGAAAAATATTTGGTGTTTTCAAAATGGTGGAAAATGAGTTGCTTAAAAACAATCAGATTCAGAGTTTTTATAAAATTTGGAAACTCAATCAATGACTTCAGCACTTTTAAAATCTTTTATAAAATGAAGTTATTGGTTGGGGGGGAAGAATGTTTTCAAATCTATATCTTCTAACGAGCTTTCTTAATTATCCTAATATGCTTAATTAAAAATGATGTTAACCTATGTTGAAGGACTAGGTGCCTAGGATATGATTGCTAGGATTAGATGATTAGAGTTTGATGAACACATTATTCCCATATATTTGAATGATCTGATTGTTATGTTGAATTGACTTTTATTAGTCGATTGTTGTTTGGGTGATGTCGACCACCATATATTTGTATGTGTGTTCACTAACGTATGCAGGTATATTGGTTTAAAAGAATGTTCCCGATCCGGATCCCAGAATTGAAGATGATTGGATGCCGAAAGGAAAGGGTAACTATATCTTGGGTTGACAAATGAAGAAACAGAGCTTAATTGGACTTCTTTGGAGAGTTGGCATAAATGCAACGTAAGAGGTCTCACTGCATCAGCAGATGGTTTTCTTCTAAGTGATTGAAGAAACGGAGCTTAATTTGACCTCAGTTGGCATTCAAAATGCAACGTAAGAAGAAGTCTCACTGCATCTGCAGATGGTTTTCTTCCAAGCCCTACAACAACATCAACAAAAGCAGCTTATGATTCTCTCCACCTAACGAATCTTTGTGCAGGATACCATTTTTAAACAATTTTTGAGTAAATTAAATTAAATTGTTTTGAAAATGGAAAAATGTTGTTTTGAAAATGGAAAAATGTTGTTTTGAAAATATATTGGGCTAAATTTTGAAAATCACCGGACTTCATGTTATCAAAACCTAAGTCACTCAATTATTGACTTCTGTCATGGATTGAGGGGGAGAGTGATTTAAAATAAAATATTTTCAAACGATGCTTCTTCACAAAAGTTCCGTTTTGTACAAAATAAGTGGTGATCTAAAGATTTAATGTTATGTCATGGTATGATTTTTTCTTTAGAATCAAGGTCTTTCAAAATGAAATTTTTTCTGTTCTTGTTTGATTGTGAAATTGTTTTGTTTTACTTAAAAGATCTCTTAAAAACTATCATACCTGACACTAACAATCTTTAATGTCTTAAAATGGTCCTTATCTGTCATCTTTCAAAATTAAATCTTGCCACGTCTTTCCCCAAATTTTTCTAAATGATTTAAATCAGTTGGGATCACAAATCTCAAATGGTTTGATATTTCTGATCGGGGTAGAGATCGTGATTTAAATCTCAAATATGTTTTAATGGAATCGGTTTTAGTCCTTTATAGGCACTCCTGCCTCCATGTGCCAAACGATTTCAATATACATAATGCACATGTTGAGGAGGAGGATTTATCCAAAAACCAGATGAGTATTTAAACAAGGCCACATTTTCTCCCATGTTTTCTAAACCGAATTAAATCACTTGGGATCCAAAATCTCAAAGGGTTTGATATTTTTGATCGGGGGAGAATTTGTGATTTAATAATGAAATTTGATAAAAGGTGATCGTTTTGATTCAATTGTGCAGGCTGCTCTCTCGTATGTACTAAACGCTTTTGAATCTCGAAGCATATATTGAGGGGGAGCATTTTAAAAGAAAATAAACAATCGAGGTACAAAAGCTTTTATGTTTTAACATAAAGTACCTTGATTGAGTTTTTAAATGGTTTCTTAATGGCTTGTGTGATCGTAAATGTGCTTCAAAAGAACTCTTGCCTCTATGTGATAAAATGATTTCAAATATCCTATGCACATATTGAGGGGGAGAATTTTACCATGAAAATCAAATGGCTTTTTCGTATGAAAATTGTGATCAAAGAAAATATTTCAAAGTCCTCTTGCCTCCATGTGCTAAACAATTTCAAAATCATATGCACATGTTGAGGGGGAGCATTTTCTAAATGATCAAAACTATTAAGGTACAAAATGCTTTGATCTCGTATCACAAGTACCTTGATTGTTTTTCCAAATGATTTTTCAATTGGTTTCAAAGAAGGAATGAACAATACCATAAGACCGACCATTTTACTTTAATTCATGGTGTTATAAGGATGGTTAGGTTAGGTATTAGTTCCCACGATCCGCCAGAGCCGGAGGGATCTACCCAGGGACAATCCACTAGATAGTGTAGAGTCCTTAGGTATGATGAAAAAAAGGAAAAAAATGAGAATATGGGAAGAGTGCGGACTGAGACAGAGCTAGTACTGGAATAAACCCAACAAGGTTCTAGTTATGAAGTCTCGGTAAGCACTGAAGGGGTTGAAGAATGAAAAAGAACTGAATGTGAAAAAGGGTGAAAAGAAATAGCCCTCCTTCAATTCAACCTTAGGGCAGAAACCGGGTTCATTACATATGCTACTGGTTGTTACTAAGGTAACACTGGTATTGAAGACAAGACGTAATGGACCCACTGACGCACTGCACTAAACTTCCCAAGCTACTCAAGTTCCTCTTAAAAGGGCTTGTTTCATTCTCACGGGGAACCGACATAATGTATCGACTTTCTCTTAGAGATTGTTGATATTGAAGAAGGAGACCCTCTCCCTACTCTCCGGCACAGGAACCAAATGTGCACTAATTGAGTCTAGAGCCAAGAGATCATCCACAATATCTCGTTAGGACACTAAATTCATGAAGACTTGCTGTTTCACAAAATGTGGAAAGTAAGTATATATTAAGAGTCCTACGCATTATCCTTGTGGTATTGCCAGAACATCTGAGTGGTATGTAAAAGTATTCACGATGAAGATGGAAATCCTTCTAGAGCCAACATCAAACAAGCTCTTGGTGGGTGACATGTGAGATCTTCTCGTAAGATCAAGCTTGTGACAACTGGATAGAAACGATGGAGAGATTCATTCTTGAATCAACCTTGGTCCAGGAATGGAATTGACGAATACTTTTGGAAAAACCGTTCGATGTGCAAACCTTCTTTTCTCTAGCACGTCGAATGTGTACTCATGTTTTCAAATTCAAAAAGTATCTCTGATTGAAAAATACTTTTAGAAAAACCGTTCGATGTGCGAATCTCTTCTTTTCGCTAGCACGTCGAATGTGTATACATTCTCTAATACAAAAAGTATTTTGATTGAAAATTGATCTTTCTCATAAAACCTTCGTCGTAGTGCAAAACTCTTTCTTTAAGCAATACACGATTGTTTTCAAATCATTTTCATCAATCAGTGAATCTCAATTCGCTGGTTCACTCACTCCGTGTTGTCTTCTTTGAGACGTTCCGGTTTGAGAACAGCTAGAACAGCTGCGAAACCCTGTCAAGGAGATTCTTAGGAATCCAACCTAATCACAGGCAGTACTTGTACTGATCAACGGGGAACCGTGGGCCGTGTACCTCAATTCAACGAAAGTGATCAAAGACACTTTCGTGTGTTTTATTGCTAACTGTTGTTTGCAGGTACATTTAGACAGTTGCAGCTGATCAGAATTGAGGAGTCAATCCAAAGCCGCATGCTCATAGCATCCACACTTAAATTTAAGAAATCATGACTGGTGCATATCTACATAACCTGGCTCTGCTATTTCATACTATGCTTCTGCTTCGCTGCTGCAAATATCATGAACCAGTAAGGCTTCCGCTACTCTGATGGAAAGATGTCATGATTCAAAAGTGTGACCATGTCGGTCCAAAAGTCACAACTTCACATGATGGCAACACAATAAAGGGTGATCCAGAGATTTACTGTGGCTGATGATCTCAATGAAAGATCGAAGATCATCAAAGATGTGGATCAGTTAAAGGCCTCCACTTAAAAGTACAAATCAGTGCGGACTTTGAAGAATCGCTACAAAAGCACAAAGATTGCAGAAATTGAAGAATTCAAGTCTACGAGCTCCAGAACGAAGTCAAAGATAGAATGCTAGGAAGCAAAAATGTATTTCATGGGGTGACCTCCCTTAGGGGGAGATTGTTAGGAATTGAAAATTCCATGTTAAAGAGTCGGTCACCCCAATAATGGTCTAGCATATGTTAGCTCGTAGATTTGTCGTTGATTACGTTATTTAGTAGTTTATTTATTAGTTTGTAGCGTAGTATAGCTTAGTGTAACACCGTGGAGGAAGGACGGGTCTTTACCCACTGTATCCCTGATCCACAGGACGATAGGAGGTCGTTTAGATTGTAACCTATAAATACCCTCTACCCTCCAAGGTAGAGGGTTGGAAGTTCATCTAATCTTTCACTTTTGATAAGCAACTCTCTTTCTAGAATTCCCTCTCAACTCTCTTCGTCTATCTAAAATGGCTTTCTTGTTTAATCATTGTCCTAGACCACCCGAATCATCAAACAACATAAATATTGGATCCTAACAGTTTTAGAAAGCTTTTCTTGTAAGGAGTTTAACTATTGTTTTACTACTTCTTCTCTAAACTTACTTTTTCTAATAGTTGTACGCATTTGGTCATCCATTTCCTGCTCACGGGTGGTTAACTCAAACTTAGCACGTTGTTCATAAATAGCTACTTGTTCTTTATAGGCATTCAGTTCAGAGATAACAGAATCATCAGGGGCACATACAGTGTATTCATCAAAAACATAGTCATCATTGACTGCAGAAGATGCATCACTTGGAACAGTCTCACTTTCACTTTGTTTCACATATTGATCATATGGGACAACATTGATATTACCCATATTTTCAATATCTGACTCAAAAGTTTCAGTTGATTGTACGTTGTCATGTATCTTTTGCTCATCAACATCATCTTATAGTTTTAATACCTCTGAGATGATTGATTCTTTGGATGGACCAGCTTGTTGTGATGATGAGACCTTTGGAGAGACCATTGGAGAAATGCTAGCCATGAAGATTGTCTGTGCAGTAGGTTCATCATCGATCTCAGAGTCGTATGCATCACAGTCTGCAACTTGAAAGGCATTCTGATGATTATGACCTATCTCCAGAATTGGTTGCTCATCCACATCTGCATCATATGTCTTGGCATTGCCCTCAGCAAGAAACAACAGCTCCTCTTCATCCAACACAGCTCCATTATCCTAAGCTTGCACAAGTAACATCTTGTCTTTGAAGTACTCTGCATTTTGAGGGCATTTTGGAGAAGTGCAGTTCCTTGCTATGTGTCCATCACCACCATAGTTGTAGCACTTAATTGGCTTAGCTTGACCCTAATTTGGATTCCTTCCACGATTCTGATTTGCCACATATCCTCTACCAACTCCACCTCTTCCCTGTTCATACTGCCTTTCTTGAACTGGCTGCACCATGACCTTCCCATCTCTGACAGTAGCTTGATTGTGTGGGTTGGATGATGTTCTGAGGTTATTGTTGGTGTGTGGGAGAGAGTTCATGTTTTGATTAACCATGAGAGACATGGGTATGACTTGAGAAGCTTTGGTGGTAACTCCAATATTTGTGTAAAAAGCTGTTGAATCATTTGATGAGCTTGTTTCTCCCTGGTTGGTTTTGAATTGATCAAGAATCCTTTTTTCAAACATAGCATGTCTCTCATTCTGAAAAAGGAATGCATAAAGTTGCTCATAGTTGGTATTCTTCAATCCTTTGGTTAGCTTCACAGATGTGACAAACTTATGCCATTCGGGATTCATGTTGTTCACAAACATTGAATTCAGCTGAATATTTGGCATGGTCATTTTGATATTCCTCATATCATTCACAAGCTTGTGGAATCTCACGTAATACTCATAGACACTTTCTTCTGGCTTCATCTTAAAGTGTTCAAATTCATCATACAGGTGTGATTCTCTGTCTTCCTTCGTCAATTCAGAACCTGAGAGAAGCATCTTGACATTATCCCAAACTGCCTTGGCTTCAGTGTTGTGATTGATAAGCTTGTAGATGTCTTTTGGAAGACCCTGAAGTATAATGTTAGAAGCCCTGATGTCAGCATCGAATCTCTTTTTCTCCATATCATTGAGCTCATCATACGTCTTTGGTCTGTCAATTCCATAGATCATTGTTCCATCTGCAGCTGTATCAATTAAGTCTCTTGTAGTCTCAATCTGATAAGGTCCTTCATCAATAGACTTGAGAATGTTGACTCCGTTTTCCTTTCCAAGACAGTACAATCTGATTCGTTGTGCCCAAGAGTCGTAGTCAGTTCTGTCAAGCATGGGTGGACGAGTATCTGAACCAGCTGCTTGAACATCTTCAGCAACAGTGGAGATGATTGTAGGTACGTTGGTAGACATGTTAACAGATTACACGGAATTTTATAACTCTATGATTAAACTGGGAAATAGATTCTTTCACGAGATTTTACTAAATCAAGAGAAAACCGTATTACAACCAAAAATCAACCAAGTCGCGACGAGTTCTTGGACCAAGTCGCTAATCACCAAGTCGCTAAGTAACAAGTCGCTAGTGCACCAAGTCGCTACACAGTCAAGTCGCTAAAGAGCAACTCGCTACGGTCCAAGTCGCTAACACCAAGTCGCTAAGCACCAAGTCGCTAAGCAGTCAAGTCGCTAAAGAGCAACTCGCTAATGTCCAAGTCGCTAACACCAAGTCGCCAAGAATCTTAAGTACAAGTCGCTAACAAAGTTGAAAGCAAGTCGCTACCTTCACCAAGTCGCTAGCCGTAGTGGAGAATCCACTAAGTTGTACTATTTGTCGGCTTGTCTCAATAGACAAGTCGCTAGGACCAAGTCGCTACTAAAAAGCACTACAACTCGTTACCTTTTTCTGAAGCAAGTCGCTATGATGAAATACACTACGAGAACCAAGTCGCTACCAAGAAAAACTTCAAAAACACACTTTTCAATCCAAAACAAGCTCAACCACAGTGATTCAAGCTTACCAAATCAAAACCCAAGCACATACAATGATTCTAAACACAAAAGTACACCCAAAATTCAAACTTTAACACTAAAAATGATCCAAATGATGCAAAAACCACTAAACGTTTTCACACTCAAAAACCATCTAAAACCACTAGAAATCCAAGTATATGTAAGAGAGATGATCAAACCATGGCTCTTGATACCATTTCTAACATATTGGATTTCACAAACACACTAAACCAATAATCAAAGAGACGTATACAAGAGGTTTTAGAGAGAGAAAGTTAGAGGTTGGGAACTTTAGTGAGAGAAAGAAAAATCTTATTATGAGCTCCAAATCTCTACCTTGGAAGGTAGAGAGTATTTATAGTTCTTACATAAGTCGCCACCTACGGGCTGTGGATCAAGCATACAGTGGGTAAAGACCCGTCCGTCCTCCACGGTGTTACTTAACTAAATACTACTAAACATTAACTAATCTATGACTACGAGCTTTCTAATGATTACATATACTTGAGGTGACCGACTCTTTAATAACTGGATTTACTAAATCCTAACATTAGTGTAGAGTCTTTAGGTATGATAAAAAAGGAGAAAAGTAAGAAATGGGAAAAGTGCCGACTGAGATAGAGCTAGAACTGGAATAAACCCAACAAGGTTCTAGTAATGAAGTCTCGGTAAGCACTGAAGGGGTTGAAGAATGAAAAAGAAATGTATGTGAAACGGGTGAAAAGAAATATCCCTCCAACAATTCAACCTTAGGGCAGAAACCGGGTTAAATACATATGCTACTGGTGTTTACTAAGGTAACACTGGTATTGAAGACAAGAGGTCATGGAACCAGTGACGCACTGCACCTAAACTTCCCAAGCTACTCAAGTTCTCTTAAAAGGACTTGTTTCATTCTCACGGGGAACGTAAATAATCTATCGACTCTCTCCTAGAGATTGTTGATATTGAAAAAGGAGACTGTCACACCCCCAAATTACCTGTTTTGCAGCGGAATGGAATTCCTGGGGATTGACTGTCATAGCATCACAATCACAGTTATATTGAACGACCTAAAGTGTCGTTTGGAAAATACATCGTTTGATTTATTAAAATAATCAGAGTTTACAAAGTAGGTCCCAAATGAAAACCAATTTGTGCGGAAATAAGTTTGATACAATACAAACGATGTTTTAAAGTAAGTAAAACCCAAGTGAGACGCGTCGTCATCACGACTCCATGATGTGTCCCAATGCGTGCCATGAAGTGAATGCCTTAGATACCTGAGATTAAAACATGCTAAAAGTGTCAACACAAAGGTTGAGTGAGTTCATAGAGTTTGTTTTGAAATGTAAAGCCTTTAAAAATCGTTTATGCCGCAAAGGCATTGTAAATCGTTGAAATGTAAAGACTTTCAAGATCGCTTATGTAGCAAAGGCATCGTAAATCCACGCAGTTCCAAGTCCCGCCCATACAAAACTTGCAACCTGTGTGTTCACAACCCACTGCCAAAATGTGTAAAGTTTATGTTCAAATACATGATGTTAAATGAATTCACCAAATAGTGCATAACTTAATGTATCAAAATCGTTTATGCAGCAAAGGCATTGTAAATCCACTCAGTTCCAAGTCCCGCCCATACAAAACTTGCAACCTGTGTGTTCACAACCCATTGCCAGAATGTGTATAGTTTATGTTCCAAACATATGATGTCAAATGAATTCACAATAGTACCAACTCGACGTAGAACAATAGCACTTAATCCATAGCACATAAGCAATAGCACATAAGCAATAGCACCTAACTCAATGTATATCAGTAGTCAACTGATTTAGAACGTTATACGACGTAGTACCATAGCACGCAAACAAGAACAATTTATATAGTGTAACCTTTGATTTAGAAACAATAATAATCATGATAGAGTTTAGACTCAAAAATCTAAAGTACTCGTGAAAAATATTTAAGCATGCATCTCCCCCAAAACAGTTATGAAAACAAGTAAAAGCAGGGGCTACGAAACTCACTTGGTAAACTGACGAGATGACAAGAGTGAGTATACTGAGGTTTAGACGTAATGCGTCAATCTGGACCTATTATCAATGATATGATATGTCATGAGTTGCAATGTAATGTTATGCATGCACTTCGTATGTTATTTATACCAATTACGGGTTTTGAAAATATTACTCGTCGTCGAAAAATATTCTTTTGACGTCTTAACCCTTCAAAAATGACTTTACATGTTTTTACGTCAAAATGTCATCCTACAATGGTTTTATAATGATTTTTGGTGAAATTACCACTTTTCGTCGCAAAACAATGTCGTCGGAAAAATCATGAAATTACCAAAAATGGCTTTGGAAAACTAGTCGCAAAACGGTGTACGTCGATCGTTAGAGAACGAACTCGACGGTTTTCGAAAGTTTGTATCGATATCTAGAAGTTTCAGTTCAGGAGTTTTCGTTCAAAAGGTCTCGATCATAAAGATATCAAGGGCTAAAGATAGTGGTTTTGTTGAATTGTGTGCAGAAAATGAGTTTCGGCCAATGTTTGAACATCCGTAAATAATTCACTATGACTCCGCTTGACAAACGGCTTTTTGTTTTGAAAAATATGGCCGATGAACTTGATTTTACTAGAAGACACTTTGTTATAAAAAGTTTTGCATCATAGTTAAAAACTGCCGCCAACATGGACGATATAGCTAATGAAATACTTGTTACGTCAAAAATAATATAATTTTCAGAAAATAATATTTACGGCAACTTTATGAAAACGGCCATATATTTGTCGTTTTAAATCCGTTTTCTACGTAAAATATGTCCTTAGCTTCGTATCGAAGTAAACTAATATATTTTTGACTAGTCGAAATAATTTGTGAAGCTTAAGGCTCGTTTTTGACCCGAAATATGTAAAAACTGCATGCTGTCTTTTTCAGAAAATAATACGTTTCGTCGTCAAACTTTAAAAATTCACCACGGCTTCGTTATAAGTCCGTTTTTATCCGTTCAAAAGGCCACGGATTCGTTTTAAAGTATATTTTCTAATTATGAAGGCCAAAATGTCGTACCATCAGTGAGTTTTTCCAGAATTTCATTTTAAGGACAGAACGTAATATATAGTTTACGAAAATAGTTTTTCTCGGACAAAACCTATTCTAATCCCTTCAAATCAACTCCAAAGCTAATCTAATCCTACCATACACCTTCTTAGGGTGTCATGGGTTCCTAATCACCATCAAGACCAAAGAATAACTTGGGAATAATTATAGGATGACTAATATTGTATATATAACTTAAAAATCAAGAAATAAATGGTATAAACTACATAACATGCATATAAGCTCCAAAAATGATAAGAATCATATGAAAATGACAAGGAAACTTAAAAATGATGAGAATATGCTTACTAGTGCAAATGAAGAGGTGAAAGTAACAAGGATTAACTTAAATACCCTTGGTTTTTATTTCAAAACCATATAAAGGATATATACTAGATTGTAAATGGTTTGATCTTGCAAAACTTTGATCCTTTGGCACCTCTTGATGTTTGGCCGGTTTGTAGAACACCAAAAGGAAGAGAAAAACTTTACTTGGCTTGAAAAAAATGAGTTTGAAATGAATGAAATGTGAAGTAATAATTTTGGAGTGTATATATGTACAATCAAGGAAAGAATTTCAACAAACATTAAATGAAATCACTTCCCCCCCCCCTAGAACCGGATATTAGGGGGGGATGTTTCTCAATCTTATTCTTTTTTTTTTCTTACTAAATTGTATAGATATTTACTTGTGTAATAATTGATAAAAGGTGTAAGAATGTATGTAGAAAATGTACAAGTATAGGTAAATGAAAATTTTTGGTACAAGTAAGTTTTTGATAGGTCAAAATAGAATGTAATGATATAATAAAAATTATAAAAATACTTTCCTTGGGAAATTCGGGTGATAACATAATTATCGTAAGATTTTTAAGAAAAACGACGTAATAATTAAACGTTAACGATTAAAATACCAAATAAATTTGAAACACTAGGAAAACTAAAAATATAGTTTTTATGAACTAAATATAAGTTTAAAAATACCTCGGGATCATTTTTGAAAGTAACGGGTTAAATAATCAAAATAAAAACTCACGCGATAAAAATTATTAAATAAAAATTACGCGTTGAAGGTGAAAAATGAAATGTCGTGAATGAATTATCATGATGCAAATGAGGTCAATGAAATGTAGACTAATCATAGTCCATATAAAATGTACGTGATGTCATGATCATGAATTCGCCGCTAAACCTCCAAGGTTACGCGAATTTGAAACAAGTAAACCACGTTTACTAAAAATGTTGAAATAATAAGACATGAAATGTGTCGAGACATGACCTGAAAGTACGGGTTGTCACATTCGCCCATCCAAAAAGGAATTCAGTCCCTGAATTCAATCGTTGTTAGGTCTAACAGGTTTAGGGTTTGAGGTAGCAAACTTTCCCATTCCCGAGCAAAACCCTCAAAAGACTTTGTGGTAACCGATTTTTACTTAATCTCACAACTCATCAAACAAGAACTGTCATGAGATTAGGCTAAATCGGTTTAGGTAACAACTTGTTTCTAGCTCGATCTTTGCAACTCATCAAACAAGAACTGTCACGCGGATCAAACTGGAAACAAGTGGTTTGAAGAAAATCTTTTGAAAATTTGGCTCGATTACGGAATTGCTTACTCATATAAGACTACTACTCCCTTCATTGCATGATTCTTCCTGAATTAGACATAGGTGATCAGGCTATGTATAATTTAGGAGTAACTATGCAATGCTTGGACTAATCGACTCATATGTTTGTTTGGTGTTGGGTCAACTGTTGTTAAAATTGTGATGAACATCGAGGAGAAAAGACATGGAGAAGTGTCGTTAAAATGATAGTTAAGGTAAAAAGAATTAAAATCCTCGTAAATAATAACAAATCGGAATGAAAATGAAGTACGATAGATGAGAATATTTTACAACGAGTGATTCAGCAAAAGTAGTACATCTTTAAGTTATAAAGTTTAGGATACGATGATTAGACATAAACTTAGTACGACATAGTACATAAGGAGAAATAAGACTGTTAGTTTCCGAACTTCTTCAGTCTTCCGCGTCGTTGATACCTTGACGAGCTCCTTCTAACATATATACATTCCCATGAGCACCTTCGACTTGTTGACCTTGGTTTTGAGGACATTGATTCCGATAGTGTCCTTGTTCCCCACATCCGAAGCACGTAACTATGGTCTTGCCCTTACAGTCCTTAGCAAGGTGTCCTACTTTGTGACAGCTAAAACATATACCACATGGACCATTATGATGTAGCGTGCATTGGTGGCATCGCGGTAAGTTTCCTGCATAAGCTCTTCCCCTTGTTGGTGCAGCAACATAGACCCTGGCGACTTCTTGTCTTCTATTCTGTTGTTGATGATGGTTAGTGTTATGGTTTTGGTTGTCGTTATCATAACCTTCCTGGTCATTTTCCCATTTTCTTTTGTTGTGGTTGATTTGGTTATCGTCGTTGTTGTTGTTGTTTTGGTCATTGTTGTTGGTGTACTTACCTCGCTTCACCACTTGTGCCATCAACTTCTGAGTAACTCGAATAGCTTCCTCGATTGTTTGTGGATCAAAAGATGTCACATCTCCTTGAATGACCTCGGGAAGTCCTCCAATAAAAGCCTCTAGCAACTTTTCATTATCAGAAACCATCGACGGGCATAACGCGGCTAATTCCTGGAATCTCCGAATGTATGTGTCAATGTCGTACCCAATCGTGACCAATTCATAGAACTCCGTCTCCAACTTTTTGATTTCTGTTCGAGGACAAAACTTCTTAGTCACCAAGCTCTTAAATTCCTCCCACGTAAGCTTAGAAGCATTTTCCATACCAATCGGTTGAGCGTATGAATTCCACCATGACAACGCTCCATCGAGTAAAGTGCTCGTAGCAAACTTAACTTTACTATCATCCGGACAGTTACAAAGCAAAAATACCGATTCCAACTTTTCAAACCATCTAACCATAGCTGTAGCTCCCTCGGTACCTCGGAACTTAGTGGGTTCAGCACTTTTGAAATCTTTGTACGAACATTTCTTAACCCCAGATCCTCCTGCATTACCAGTAGCAGTAGCAAGCCTTGCGGCTACAGCAGCAGTCGCGGCCTCGGCAGCAGCAGCAGCCACCGTTTCCCTTTCAACTCTTAGAGCATTAGCAATGCTATCATTCACTAACTTCTGAATAGCCGCTTGGGTCATTTCAACTGTAGCTTTCTTCGGTGCCATATCTTTTTCAAAACAAGAGGAAATGTGAGACGTAGCAAAATCCGATGTTAATAATAAGTGCTTTAAAGAAATGTGATAAGAAACGATAAGTTTGAGGTTATTTTTCAAAATGATCGACGGTTTCCTATGAAATGGGTTTTGATGTGTCGTAAGTGTTTCAAATGTATAATGGTTTAGTAACTTAGTGTGTGAATAAAGTGTAACTCGACATGTTAGTGGTGAAACAAAGGAGTGAGAGTGACTTCGCCCTATTTAAAGGTTTATCTCGGTATTCGACGTTATCGGTGATGAGTCGATTGATGTGGAAATTGTGATAGGGAATAACAAGGAATTCTCCACGTTAGGGTATGAGGAAATGATAATGGGATGGGCATTTAAGGGCATCCATGTGACAATCATTATGAAATGAAAGTAAATAACTCGAAAAATGTACTTATAAACCGCATGTAAAGTGAACATTCACTTATGATGAAATGATGAGATGCTATGATAATGTAGTTATAGTCTAGGGTCAATGATGCAACCTAGTTCTCTATAACTGAAGCTCTGATACCAATCTGTCACACCCCCAAATTACCTGTTTTGCAGCGGAATGGAATTCCTGGGGATTGACTGTCATAGCATCACAATCACAGTTATATTGAACGACCTAAAGTGTCGTTTGGAAAATACATCGTTTGATTTATTAAAATAATCAGAGTTTACAAAGTAGGTCCCAAATGAAAACCAATTTGTGCGGAAATAAGTTTGATACAATACAAACGATGTTTTAAAGTAAGTAAAACCCAAGTGAGACGCGTCGTCATCACGACTCCATGATGTGTCCCAATGCGTGCCATGAAGTGAATGCCTTAGATACCTGAGATTAAAACATGCTAAAAGTGTCAACACAAAGGTTGAGTGAGTTCATAGAGTTTGTTTTGAAATGTAAAGCCTTTAAAAATCGTTTATGCCGCAAAGGCATTGTAAATCGTTGAAATGTAAAGACTTTCAAGATCGCTTATGTAGCAAAGGCATCGTAAATCCACTCAGTTCCAAGTCCCGCCCATACAAAACTTGCAACCTGTGTGTTCACAACCCACTGCCAAAATGTGTAAAGTTTATGTTCAAATACATGATGTTAAATGAATTCACCAAATAGTGCATAACTTAATGTATCAAAATCGTTTATGCAGCAAAGGCATTGTAAATCCACTCAGTTCCAAGTCCCGCCCATACAAAACTTGCAACCTGTGTGTTCACAACCCATTGCCAGAATGTGTATAGTTTATGTTCCAAACATATGATGTCAAATGAATTCACAATAGTACCAACTCGACGTAGAACAATAGCACTTAATCCATAGCACATAAGCAATAGCACATAAGCAATAGCACCTAACTCAATGTATATCAGTAGTCAACTGATTTAGAACGTTATACGACGTAGTACCATAGCACGCAAACAAGAACAATTTATATAGTGTAACCTTTGATTTAGAAACAATAATAATCATGATAGAGTTTAGACTCAAAAATCTAAAGTACTCGTGAAAAATATTTAAGCATGCATCTCCCCCAAAACAGTTATGAAAACAAGTAAAAGCAGGGGCTACGAAACTCACTTGGTAAACTGACGAGATGACAAGAGTGAGTATACTGAGGTTTAGACGTAATGCGTCAATCTGGACCTATTATCAATGATATGATATGTCATGAGTTGCAATGTAATGTTATGCATGCACTTCGTATGTTATTTATACCAATTACGGGTTTTGAAAATATTACTCGTCGTCGAAAAATATTCTTTTGACGTCTTAACCCTTCAAAAATGACTTTACATGTTTTTACGTCAAAATGTCATCCTACAATGGTTTTATAATGATTTTTGGTGAAATTACCACTTTTCGTCGCAAAACAATGTCGTCGGAAAAATCATGAAATTAGCAAAAATGGCTTTGGAAAACTAGTCGCAAAACGGTGTACGTCGATCGTTAGAGAACGAACTCGACGGTTTTGGAAAGTTTGTATCGATATCTAGAAGTTTCAGTTCAGGAGTTTTCGTTCAAAAGGTCTCGATCATAAAGATATCAAGGGCTAAAGATAGTGGTTTTGTTGAATTGTGTGCAGAAAATGAGTTTCGGCCAATGTTTGAACATCCGTAAATAATTCACTATGACTCCGCTTGACAAACGGCTTTTTGTTTTGAAAAATATGGCCGATGAACTTGATTTTACTAGAAGACACTTTGTTATAAAAAGTTTTGCATCATAGTTAAAAACTGCCGCCAACATGGACGATATAGCTAATGAAATACTTGTTACGTCAAAAATAATATAATTTTCAGAAAATAATATTTACGGCAACTTTATGAAAACGGCCATATATTTGTCGTTTTAAATCCGTTTTCTACGTAAAATATGTCCTTAGCTTCGTATCGAAGTAAACTAATATATTTTTGACTAGTCGAAATAATTTGTGAAGCTTAAGGCTCGTTTTTGACCCGAAATATGTAAAAACTGCATGCTGTCTTTTTCAGAAAATAATACGTTTCGTCGTCAAACTTTAAAAATTCACCACGGCTTCGTTATAAGTCCGTTTTTATCCGTTCAAAAGGCCACGGATTCGTTTTAAAGTATATTTTCTAATTATGAAGGCCAAAATGTCGTACCATCAGTGAGTTTTTCCAGAATTTCATTTTAAGGACAGAACGTAATATATAGTTTACGAAAATAGTTTTTCTCGGACAAAACCTATTCTAATCCCTTCAAATCAACTCCAAAGCTAATCTAATCCTACCATACACCTTCTTAGGGTGTCATGGGTTCCTAATCACCATCAAGACCAAAGAATAACTTGGGAATAATTATAGGATGACTAATATTGTATATATAACTTAAAAATCAAGAAATAAATGGTATAAACTACATAACATGCATATAAGCTCCAAAAATGATAAGAATCATATGAAAATGACAAGGAAACTTAAAATGATGAGAATATGCTTACTAGTGCAAATGAAGAGGTGAAAGTAACAAGGATTAACTTAAATACCCTTGGTTTTTATTTCAAAACCATATAAAGGATATATACTAGATTGTAAATGGTTTGATCTTGCAAAACTTTGATCCTTTGGCACCTCTTGATGTTTGGCCGGTTTGTAGAACACCAAAAGGAAGAGAAAAACTTTACTTGGCTTGAAAAAAATGAGTTTGAAATGAATGAAATGTGAAGTAATAATTTTGGAGTGTATATATGTACAATCAAGGAAAGAATTTCAACAAACATTAAATGAAATCACTTCCCCCCCCCCTAGAACCGGATATTAGGGGGGGATGTTTCTCAATCTTATTCTTTTTTTTTTCTTACTAAATTGTATAGATATTTACTTGTGTAATAATTGATAAAAGGTGTAAGAATGTATGTAGAAAATGTACAAGTATAGGTAAATGAAAATTTTTGGTACAAGTAAGTTTTTGATAGGTCAAAATAGAATGTAATGATATAATAAAAATTATAAAAATACATTCCTTGGGAAATTCGGGTGATAACATAATTATCGTAAGATTTTTAAGAAAAACGACGTAATAATTAAACGTTAACGATTAAAATACCAAATAAATTTGAAACACTAGGAAAACTAAAAATATAGTTTTTATGAACTAAATATAAGTTTAAAAATACCTCGGGATCATTTTTGAAAGTAACGGGTTAAATAATCAAAATAAAAACTCACGCGATAAAAATTATTAAATAAAAATTACGCGTTGAAGGTGAAAAATGAAATGTCGTGAATGAATTATCATGATGCAAATGAGGTCAATGAAATGTAGACTAATCATAGTCCATATAAAATGTACGTGATGTCATGATCATGAATTCGCCGCTAAACCTCCAAGGTTACGCGAATTTGAAACAAGTAAACCACGTTTACTAAAAATGTTGAAATAATAAGACATGAAATGTGTCGAGACATGACCTGAAAGTACGGGTTGTCACAGAGACTCTCTCTCTAGTCTCTGTTATAGGAACCAAATGTTCACTATTGAGTCTAGAGCCACAAGATCATCAATAAATCTCATTAGGACACAATCAATGAAGACTCACTGTTTCACACAATGTGGAAAGTAAGAATATATCTTAAGATTCCTACGCATTATCCTTGTGGTATTGCCAGAACATCTGAGTGATATGTTGTCATATTCACAATGAAGATGGAAAGCCTTCTAGAGCCAACATCAAACAAGCTCTTGGTGGGTGGCATGTGAGATCTATCCAACAGATCAACCATGTGACAACTTAACAGAAACGATGGAGCGATTCAAATTATGAATCATTCCTGGTTCAGGAAATGGATTGACGGATACCCTTGAAAAACCAGTCGTTGTGCTCAAAATCATTTTCTATAGCACATCGACTGTGTATTACATTTTCAAAATCAAAAGGTATTTATGATTGAAAATTGATTCCTCTTATAAAATCTTCGTTGTATTGCAAAAACTCTTTCTAATAAGCAGTACACGATTGTTTTCAAATCATTTTCTAATCCATCAGTAAATCTTAATTTGCTGGTTCACTCATTCCGTGTTGCCTTCCTTGAGAAGTTCCGGTTTGAGAACGGCTAGAGCAGCTGCGAAACCCTGTCAAGGAGATTCTTTGAAATTCTACCTGATCACAGACAGTACGTGTACTGATCAACGGGGAACCGTGGGCCGTGTACCTCAATTCAATGAAAGTGATCAAAGATACTTTTGTGCGCTTTTATTGCTAACTGTTGTCTGCAGGAACACCCGACAGCTGCAGCTGATCAAAATTGAGGCGTCAATCCATAGCCGCATGCTCACACATCGTATTCATGTCTAAAGAAATCATGATAAGTGCATATCTTCATCTGTTGGGAATAATCTGTTATCACTGATAGTTGTGGAAGACACTGCTTAGATTGCACTAGCAGTGGAAACGTATTACCACTGCTGGTATATTGTTACCACTGCTATTAGATAATGGTTAGGAGAACGTGTCTAGATAAGTATAGAAAATATCTTGTGTATATTCTATATTGTTAGCTTTATACTTATCTTGTAAAGGACTCCTTGTACTATAAAAGGAGGTCCTAGGTCATTGTCTTAGAAATGTACTGATATACATACGTATTATTCACAAAGGCTTCAAGGTGTAACCCTAGTGATAAGCAAGATCACTCGTATTATTCATTAATAATATTGGAGCTTAAGTTTTGTGTTTAATCTGTGTTTACTTACAATGCGTCATACAATCTGTCTTCTAAGTATTACTAAGTAAAATCTGCGTGCTTATTAATATTATACAAAATATCATTGACACAAGGTGTGTGTTCAGATCCATCATCATCAATGACTCTGATATTTTCACTCCATGCTTCTGCTACGCTGCTGCAAATGTCATGAATCAAAAAACGCTTCCACAACTCTGATGAGAAAGATATCATGATCCAGAATGTGAGCATGTCGTTCCAAAAGTCACAACTTCAAATGTTGGTAATCCTACATCGGATACTTTAGAGACTATGTGTTGCTGATGATCTCAAATAAAGCTCCTGATCACATATCAAAAATCACTCAAAGCCAAGGAATCACTACTATTACACGATGTTAATGTTTTTGAAGCTACAAAGTCTACGAGCTTGAGCATCAAAGATTATAGATTAATTGCTAGGACTTTTCAATGAAATTATTGGGGTGACCTTCCTTAGGGGGAGATTATTAGGATTTGGAAAATCCATGCTGAAGTATCGGTCACCCCAACATATTTTTAGCATATTATAGCTCGTAGACGTAATACTATATTAGTTAGATTATTAGTAGTATAAGAAACACCGTGGAAAAAGGACGGGTCTTTACCCATTGTATGCCTGATCCACAGCCCGAAGGAGGGCGTAGTCACTTTGTATAAATAGCCCTCTCCCCACAAGGGAGAGGGTTGGATTTTCATTTGGTAATCTAACCTTTCCTTTGTTTTATCTCTCTAGAACATCTCACTTTCTATCTTTAGAACTCAAAATCTTAGGCCCATCTATGTGCTTAATTGTGTGTTTATGAAAACCAATATGTTACTTTTATGGCTTCTTGTGTATTCTTACGTTCTATGGTTGAGACAAAACAAAATAAGCTACTTTGGTTTTGGACTTGAGACCTTAAGGTTCTTTCGGTTAATTTTCCTATGACCTTATCTACGGGGTGATCTTTAGACTCTTTATTATTGATGATTTCATTATTTAAAGGTTCTTCTTCTTCGTTTGTCTTTTTCTTTATTTCAATAGCTTCACTCTCGACAATCTCGTCATCGAAAAGAGGTAGAGTAGGTTTTGGTGGACTCTCATCCAATTTTACGTTTAATGACTCTTCAACCTTCATTGTTTCTTTATTTAATATGACGTAAGCTTTTCTATTAGGAGAGTAACCTAAAAAGATACCTTCGGTTGATTTAGGATCAAATTTTGTAAGGTAATCTTTAGTGTTAAGTAGATTACATTTGCTACCAAAGACTCTAAAATGATCTAACGTACGCTTTTTGCCTCGAAGTAACTCGTAAGGAATTTTATCTAAATATGGTCTAATTAAGACTCGATTAAGTATGTACGTTGATGTATCAACGACATTATACCAAAACTTTTGAGGAATGGATTGCTCATTTAACATGGTGCGACTCATTTCTTGTAGGGTTCTATTCTTTCTTTCAACTACCCTATTCAATTGTGGAGTGCGAGGAGCCGAGAAGTTGTGAGTAATACCATTAGCGTCACAAAAGGCTCCAAATTGCACTTCATTATCGAATTCCCTACCATGATCCGTTCTAATAGACACTATAGGACTTCCTAATTGTCTTTGGATTTTCTTACTTAATATTTCAATGTAATCGAACGTTTCAGTTTTGTTCTTTAAAAATTTAGTCCATGTGTACGTAGAGTAATCATCTACTATAACCAAAGTGTAGTAGTTGCCTCCATAACTTTGGATAGCGGATGGACCAAATAAATCTATGTGTAGTAATTCTAGACACTTAGTTGTAGAGACCATGTTTTTAGCTTTGTGACTAGCATGGACTTGTTTTCCTACATTACAAGCATCACAAAAGTGATGTTCACATTTTAATTTTGGTAGATCTCTTACTAGATCTTTGGATGATAGCTATTAAAGAAGTCGCATATTGGCATGACCCAATCTTCGATGCCATAAGGTCGAAGTATCATCCATAGAAGTAAGACAAAGTTTGTCTTTAGGTTCATTACCGATTTTAATGACTTAGACTCCATGTTTCCTAATTCCTCTACCTATAGTGATACCATTTTTCAATATCTTACTACCGGTTTCGTTAAAAAGTATGTTGCACTTTTTATCACATATTTGTCCTATATTTAAGAGGTTAAATTTTAGGTTTTCTACGTGACACACATCGTTAATGGTTAGAGATTTGTTAGAAATCGTACCTTTACTAATGATTTTGCTTTTGCTATTTCCAAATACCACATTTCCTTCATTGAAGGATTCTTATGTGGAAAATAAATCTTTATTGCCAGTAATGTGCCTGGTGCACCCGCTATCCTTGATCCACTCATCCGGATCTAGGTTGACCTTTAAGCACACCTAAGAAAAAAATTAACTTAAAAGTTTGGTCCCCATTTGTTCATGGGTCCATTAGTGTTAAACATTGCATTCATGTTAGGCATATATTGAAAAGGTGAGTATGTGTTCCATGGTGCAAAGTTTTGATATTGAAAACCGTTTTGCATATTTGGATTCCATCCCATTTGATGGTTGCTTCTCGGATAGACATTATTAGGTCTCCTAGATGTGTTTGGTTTTGAAAATGATGGACCTTTGTTTCTTGTAAAACTTTTATTTTGTCTTGGAGGTGGTTGTCTAATGGTAACATGGGTTGGTTTCTTCTTATTAACAATATCAAAATCGGTTCTAGATGACGAAGCTATATTATTACTATTGTTTGCTTCAGCAAACCCACGGATCCCTGGCTGTACACTAGCCGATTCCCTTTTTGTGGGATCTGTGGGATCCGTGACTACAGTGGGTTTTTTTTCTATTGCTTTTACAAATTGTGTTTCTTTGTTTTCACTAGTTGATGCATCAAGTTGCTAAAAACCTAAACCTTTTTGGGTGTTTCCTGTTTTAACACTATCTAATATCATATCTAGAGTATTAGTATTCATTCTAGCAATCTTAGAGTCTAGATGGATAAAAAGTGTTTGAATTTGAACGCAAAGTTCACATTCCCCACTTGCTATCTTCCCCTTTTCTAGACGTTTTAATTTTGCTTTTAACTCAATGACTTCCTTTTCTAAACGTTGATTTTGGTTTTTCAAAAACTTGTTTTTGTTGATTACTTTTAAACTAATCTTGCAAAGTTTATCATATTCATTATGCAATGAGTCATCATCTAATGATGAGCAACTATAGTATTCGTGACATACCTCGTCATTTGCCATGAGACAAATTTCTTCGTCCTCATCCTCGCTCATTCCCCATGAACCACTCACGAATGCTTTTTTGTTCATCACGTTTGGGACACTTACTAATAAAGTGGTTTGGGTCCCCACATTTAAAGCAAGCGCGATCATCCCTTGCCTTCTCGTCCTCTTTGCTTTTCCGGAATCCTTTCTTGTCGTCATATGGTTGTTTGACGTATCTTCCCTTTCTTCTAAAGAACTTCTTGAAGTCCCTTACCGCCATGGCATACTCCTCGTCATCACTATCCGAAGAGGAGTTCTCTTCATTGCTTGAGACCTTCTTGGCTTTAAGGGCAAGAGATTTGTGCTTCTCTTTCACCTTTGAGGCTTCGGAATCTTTAGCGAGGACAAGCTCATAGACTTTTAAATTGCCTATGAGTTCATCAAGGGTGAGGATTGACAAGTCTTTTGATTCTTCGATTGCCGTCACCTTAGATCTCCATTTGGATGGAAGTGCCCTTAGATATCTCCTAACATGATTACGACTAGAGAAAGATTCATCAAGTGCTTGTAAAGATGTAATTATAGTATTAAAGTTAGCAAAAGAATGATCTAGAGTATCCTTATCCGATGTTGAAAATTGTTCATATTGTTGAACAAATAAATCTATTTTATTGTTTTTAACTTGTTGATTACCTTGATGAGTTACAAATAAAGAATTCCAAATTTCTTTAGAGATTTTAAGCATGGAAATTCTTTTGAATTCCTTTTTGGGTAAAGCATTATATAAAACCATTTTAGCTTCACTATTTTTGGAAGCTTTTTCTTAATATCATCGGTGAGTTTATCATGAGGTATGTTAACTAAATTTCCATTTTCATCTTTTGCAGTGGCTTCAAAATCGCATTCAACAATGATGTACCAAAGATCAATATCTTTATACTTCACATACGTTTCGAATCTATTTTTCCAATATATAAAACCATTAGTTTCAACTAGTGAAAGTCGTTGCATGGATTGCCCTTCCTTGTAATTTTCAGAAACCCATAGTGATCGAAAAGTTTTTAAAATACGGTTTACTTTAAAACTTTTATAAACTTAGCTCTTGATGCCAATTGTGGAAAACTAGAAGGGGGGTTGAATAGTTTTGCCGATTTTAAGTTAGTTTCAAAAACTTTTAGATTCGATGTTATGTGAAATTGTATGAATGAAGAGATAGTATAGATCTAAGAGAAATGCAAGTAAAGTAAGTAAAGTAAAGGATAGAAATGACACAACCGATTTATAGTGGTTCGGCTACAAGGACACCTTCCTTGCCCTACTCCACTCCCCGTGTCACCTACTCGAGAGTTCAAGCACTATGTCAACAAACTCCTTCAACTTGGCGGAGAAGCCTTCACAACGTTGCTTACACCTTTTTCCGGTACAAAGCTAAATACCGAGTCCGTAACACGGAGGACCAAACCAACACTACTATATCACAACAAATATGTGAAATATGAAATACAAGATCTTCGCTACAAAAATCTTGTGGAGGAACAAATCAATCAAGGACCCCTTGCTAGGATGACTTGTAGAATGCACGTGATCTCGCCTTAGAGAAGGACCTACATGAGAATCACAATAGAAGAAAGAAGAATAACTCTCTAGATCAAGTGATCTTTTGTTAGAAGAGTGTAAGAATATATGACAGAGTTTGTAAGAATAGGGGTGAGTAAAAATGATGAAATGGCTCTCTATTTATAGGCAAAATCTTGCCACTCTTGCACGGATCCCTTGCTTGAGGGATCCGTCTAGTGTAACTCCAGGGATTCGTGAGACGCTCCTCTTTGCCCATGGGTTTTTGGGTTATGGGTCATGGGTCATGGGTCATTGTTTGAACCATGGGTATCTAAGTAGATACAATGTATCTAATAGATGCAATGCATCTAGTCAATGGGTATGGGTTAACTCCAAGGGTTATAGATATGCTCCATGGGTATGGGTCATGGGTTGTGGTTTTTACCCATCCTAATAAACTATTACAACAGTTTGAATTAAATGACTACATGTAAATGCTTTACAAAAATAACATGTATCCTTATAATTTAACTTATGATAACATTATATTTGTTATCAACAAAACAAAAAGAGATCGCTAAATATTAATAAACGTTTTTACAGTTTATTTGTATTAACACTTTGGAAACTCAAAAAGCCAAGTCTGAGTTATTATCGTGTCAAAAAGAGTTTTCAGAATACAAACAAAATTCAAGGAAACGAATAGATCAATATCTTGATGAAATTGTCGATTTGCAAAACAAAATCAAAGAGTTTCAAAATGTTGTGTATAAACATAGTGAGTCTATCACAACGATTCAAAAGTTTTCTTTCAAATCAAATCCAGATGGATATGGACAAAATCTTGCTGATAAAAAACCACGTTTCTTCAATAGAGCATTCAAAGAAAATCCAAAGTTGTATAGTGTCACACATATGCTTGATGAATCTGTTCTGCTTGTCGTTGAATACAATCGTGAAGAGGAAATCGATGCAGAAGAAGAGAGTCGATTGAAAATGGAAAACGTTGAATATAACAAACTATTTGATTATTCAAAAGGACCTCTCATAACTTTTGTTAAACAACAGGATAATACAAACACACCTAGGGTTATTACACCAATTCCTGAGTCCTCTTCAAATGTTTCTCCCGTCAAACAAGTTGCACAAATTAATGGTCCTTTACCTTCTTTAAGTGAAATCACACCATTACCAGAAAGATGTCAAATCCTTAAATATTTTGATACATTCATGTCTGACATTAATCTCTTGGAACGTAAAATTAAACTTAATTCGGAAATAAAAGTTGAAACTTTTCAATCGCCTTATGCGCGAAAACAAAGAGATATTTTTCAAAAACAACTTTTACCCCATGTTCAAAATTTACGTATGTGTGCAACATATTGGGAACGGGATCTTCAGAAGGAGATTGGGCACATGAAAACAATTTTCAAAGCAACAGAAGCATGGACTTTGAAAACAAAAAAAAATAACAAAATTTTTCGAAACCATGTCGATCGACTCTTGGAAGATGTTATATGTGCTGATACCATGTCACTTGTGTTGTATTATACTGTTGCTTCTGCTTTTGATAATATTGCTATTAATTATGTTGATAATGTTGAGATTGTTGATAATGTGTCTCAAATCGAAACCTTGAAAGCAGAAAATGAGCGTTTGTTAAATGAACTTTCAATTGTAAAACGTCGTCTTCAATGGTGTAAAAAAGATTGTAATAATCGAGAACTTGCTTTTCAAAACAAACTCAAACAGTCAAGTGATAAAACTTTTGAACCACAACTCGAACGACCAGATGAGGAAAACATGTCTTTAAAGTGTCAAATTTTCAAATATGAACAAGAAATTGCAAAAGTCAAAACAGAATATGGTGTCATATTTAATTTACTCAAAAAGACTCGTGCTAAAGTGTCAAAAGATCTTGATGATCATCTTGCATACACTAAAGAAGTCTTAAATGTTAATGGAAACATTCGCTCTGAAACCAAGATTTGTTACACACTATCGTTGAGTTGAAAGAGAAATTGGGGAAATATGAGAGTGATAAGTCTAGTAACACAAATGTTCTTGCACCTGGAATGTTTAAAATTGACACTAGGATGCCAATTGACAAACCTCAAGATACTAATGTGCTTCCTTCCACTTCAACAGGAGTAGTTGCCTCTAATCCTAGCGTTAGCACTTCACAGCTTAAGAGCACAAACAGGAAGAATGGGAAGTTGCAACATAAGAGAAGATCAGTAAAGACCCCTACAGTAGAAGAACACACTAGGACTTTGAATAAAACACATGTTGCACCTACTTTAGATATTGCGTTAGAGAAATGTAATAGAAAAAGTGATGTAACGATTGTTGAATCTTCAAGTACTTTGAATGTTTTGTTTGAAGCATCTTATATTGTTTGTCGTAAAAGCATGTTTTCTAGTTGTCATGATAATTGTGTTGCTAAATCTATCTTATCTCGTAATCGAAAACATAGAAATGGAATTACCTCTAGGCCCACTAATGCTTCTAAGTCAATGCTAGGTAAACCACCTTCTAGTGTTTCTGCGAATATCATTGATGTACCCATAGAACCCACTTCACCTCCTAGGAAGAGAATATCACCTAGTGCATTCACTAAGACTAAAGCATAAACTAGTTGGACTTGGCAGAGATGGTTAAAAAATACACCTAGATTTAAATGGATTCACAAAATTATAAAAATGTGTGTTTCATCTGTAACTGTAACAGAACCCTCTAACTCTTCAGGTTCTACATCTACTTCTATTCCACATGTGTCGTCTGTGTGTATTGCAGGTGATACAGATAATCCTTTGGATTGTTGATAGCGGATGTTCCCGACACATGACACGCAATCTCAAACTTCTTACAAACTTTGTTTCAAAGTTCATTGGCACTGAAACTTGCTTCATCCGTGATCTACAAGGAAATGATCTTATGTCTGCAAACCGCACTTCAAACCTTTACACAATCTCAATGCAAGACATGATCGCTTCATCTCCCATCTGTCTACTTTCTAAAGAAACATCTACAAAATCATGGTTGTGGCACAGAAGACTTTCACATTTGAACTTTTAAACCATAACTAATCTTGCACGACACAAACTAGTTGAAGGTCTTCCAAGGTTTAGGTATTCAAAAGATCACTTATGTTCAGCTTGTAAACAAGGGAAAAGCACTCGTGCTCATTTTCCTTCAAAGGTGGAAAACAGCTCTCAGCATGTTCTTCATCTTCTTTACATGGATTTGTGTGGCCCAATGCGTGTACAGATGATTAATGGCAAACGCTACATTCTTGTAATCGTTGATGACTACTCCAGATGGACTTGGGTTTATTTTCTACAAAGTAATGATCAAGCTCCACAAATGATCATCACCTTTCTCACAAAAATTCAAGTTCAGCTCCGTAACACGGTTAGACAACAGACAGGGGAACTGAATTTGTGAATCAAACTCTTCGAGAATACTATGAGTAAGTAGGAATTGAGCATCAAACATCAATTTCAAGAACACCATAACAAAATGGAGTTGTCGAAAGACGAAACCGTACGTTAGTGAAAGTTGCAAGAACGATGTTGATCAATGCAAAACTTCCAGATTACTTATGGGCAGAAGCCGTGTCAACTGCATGCTACACTCAGAACCGTTCTATGATAACCATACGCCACAACAAAACACCTTAAGAGCTTATCGATAACAGAAAACCGAACCTTAAACACTTTCATGTATTTGGAGTTCTATGTTACCCAAATAATGATCGTGAGGACTTTGGAAAGCTCAAGGCCAAAGCTGACATTGGAGTCTTTGTTGGATACTATGAAAACTCAAAGGGATGCCAGATCTGGAATCGTCGTACAAAGGAAATTATGGAAACCATTCATGTAAATTTTGATGAACTCACAGAAATGACTCAAAACAGCTTGGAACCCGAACATAACCGTCTTAACTTCCCCCAATCATCAGCTGATCAAACCTTTTTCAACTTACTCGTCGTCAGATGGAAACGTTGTTTGCTCCATTGTTTAGTGAAGATTTTGATCAACGTGCTCTAGATGTATCAAATGTTTCCGCTGCTCAACCTGATAATAATCATATACATGATACACCTGAAAGAATTGCTGATGCACCCCCGATTGAATCTCTAACAACAGCCGAACAAACCGCTTCTAATGACAATGACCCAGCTGATGATATTCTTAATCAAGATGTAGTGCACATGTGGATTATGATGGAAATGCGTTCTTTAACCCTTTCGCAACTGAAATGGCAAATCCAGATATTGCTGAATCTTCTACCAGCCATCTGAATCTACCTAATCTGCACAATGTATACCAACATCAACCCTCCACACACCAATGGACAAAAGATCATCCTCTTGTTAATATAATTGGCAATCCAAACCAACCAGTCGTAACTAGACAACGCCTTCAGACTGACGGAGAACATTGCATTTATGCACTCACCGTTAGTCAAACTGAACCCAAAAACATTAAAGATGCAATGACTCGCGACAACTTGATTGAATCCATGCAAGAAGAGATGAACCAGTTTAAATGTTTAGAAGTATGGGAATTGGTTGAAAGACCGACAGGGGTCTACGTCATTGGTCTCAAATGGATTTGGAAGAATAAGTTAGATGCTAAAGGTACGGTTATACGAAACAAGTCACGTCTGGTGGCTAAGGGTAATAAACATGAAGAGGGGATTGACTTTGAAGAATCATTCGCACCGGTTGCTAGACTTGAGGCTGTACGGATTTTTCTGGCATTTGCGGCTCACTTAAACATCACCGTCTACCAAATGGATGTTAAAACGGCTTTTCTAAATGGTAAACTAAAGGAGATAGTATATGTTAGCCAACTGGAAGGATTCGTTGATCCAGAATTCCCTAATCACGTCTACAAACTGAACAAGGCTCTCTACGGTCTCAGACAAGCCCCTCGGGCGTGGTATGATAAGTTATCATCCTTTCTCCTTGCTAATCACTTTATCAAAGGATTGTTCGACCCTACACTGTTTATTCAATATCATGGGGCACACATTTTAATTGTTCAGATTTATGTGGATGATATCATCTTTGGTTCTACCCACAAAAAGTACTCAAACGCTTTTACAAATCTAATGAAAACAAATTTTGAAATGTCAATGATGGGTGAACTTACGTTCTTCTTAGGACTACAAGTTCATCAATCACCCGATGGTATTTTCTTAAGTCATTCCAAATATGCTCTTGAAGTATTGAATAAATATGGAATGCAAAGTTGTGACACCTATGATACACCAATGGTACATACCAACAAAATGGATGTTGATTTACATGGGAAATTGGTTGACCCTACCAAATACCGAAGAATTATTGGGTCTCTCATGTATCTAACAGCAAGTAGACCCGACATAGTATTTTCTGTATATCTTTGCACCCATTATCAGTCAAGGCCAACTGAAAGACACCTCTCTAAGGCTAAAAGAATCCTCCGATACGTCAAGGGAACCATTAACTTGGGAATCTGGTATCTAAAGGATTCTGGTTTTGAACTAATAGCTTTTTCAAACGCTAACCACGCATGATTCTTAGATTCACGGAAAAGTACTTCAGGAGGTTCACAATTCCTTGGTGATAAATTGTTGTCATGGCAATCGAAGAAACAAGATTGTACATCGCTGTCATCGACTGAAGCTGAAAATGTAGCCATGTTTGCGTGTTGTGCTCAAGTCATCTGGATGAGAACACAACTCAAAGATTATGGTTATGTATTTGACATAATTTCGGTGTACTGCGAAACATAAGTGCTATTTTAATCTCGTGCAACACCGTTCAACACTCAAAGTCAAAGCACATCGATCTTCGATAACATTTCATCAAAGAGCATGTGGAAAAAGGTACAGTTGAATTATACTTTGTAAGTACAGAACACCAATTGGCGGATCTTCTCACTAAAGCCTTGCCTCCCGCAAGATTTACTGACTTGATTCACCGAATTGGTATGAGGTGTTTGACTCCAGAAGAACTGGACGAACTTTTAACACACACTTGAAAATTCAAACACCAAAACCTCTTTTGTAAATATTTTTCAAAAACAAAATACAAAAATCTAAAATATTATAAAAATACAAAAATATCTGAAAAACAAACATTTCAAGTACAAAACTTCCATCAACACAGGGTTCTATCAAACATTTCACCATTTTTCCCGAACAAGTGTTGAGGGGGAGAAAGTAAATATTTTTTTCAGTTTCATAAATCTTTGTACTTGCATGTTACCAAAAATACGTTGTTTTCTATTTAATGGTGGATAATTTTCTTGTTATATACTCTCCTCGGACTCAAATGTTTACAAATTTCCTTATTCCAAAAGTCGAGGGGGAGTATCATTAAGTTTCTTGCCTAATAAATGTTATGTCTAACCAAAACGGGAGTTAATGGGTCTTGGTTTAAATTGTTTGACGTTGAGGGACTGAATGTGTAAACTTTGAATAATGATTTTAAACAAAACTCCTCACCAACCTCATTCAATGCACCCTCTTTTGCATTTACTTCTAAAACCTACCAAGATCTAACGACCCACATTCGTTCTACAAATTCGCTCACAAAATTCAAAATCTGTAAGTTGTATTATGTTTTGATCATGATTTTAAACTGGATTTTGAAAATCTTTTCAATCCAACAGTTAAATCTTGCAAAATTTTATTTTGAAAGTTCTGCGTATGCGTATGAATAGGGGTTTGCGCCTAATTGAGTTTGTGTTGTAATGGGTTGTGTTAAAACCTTTCTAAACATGTTTTGAACCCATTTAAATCATCAATTTCAACCCAGAAACACTAATTGATCAATTTTGAAAATTAGGGTTCTTTCATGTATTTGGGGGTTTTCTTGTTAATGATTTCTGCTGTGTTTAGATGCTTAGGATAGTGTTAGAATGAGTTAACATACTTGAATTAGCCCAGGAACATCAAAACTATTAGAATCTATGTTTTAGGGTTCTAGGGTTCGTCAACCTTGAATCTTCTGATTCTGTGGTTAATTTATGTTAAAAATTGTACTACTTCACTCATATGTCATAGAAGATTACCCAGAAACAAATATTGATTGAGTATTCTGGTTAAATCTGTTAAGCGTAGAACTAGGGTTTAGGGTTTTAGTTTACTTTACGCCTAAGCTGTTCTAGGTTTATCTGATTTGGTCTAGTGAGTGTTTTGTGATCTTGTTAGTGTTTAAAATATGTTGTAATCAAGTTTTTGTGTTTATGATTTTTAGGTTGTTTACTTGTAAAATTCAGACTAAGGTGTTCTAATAAGCTACGCATAAGGAATACTTTTATGCATAAAGGTTACGCATAAGAGAAATCTTACACGGAACTCTTACGCATAAGGGGTCTACAGTGGGATTACGCGTATCTTGGAAAGATATGCGTAAACAAGGATTGTTACGCCTAAGCTTTACTCTTACGAGTAAACCTTACACGTAACATTTTGCTTAATCTTACGCGTAAGGATAAAAGCCTTTGAACCTGGTTTACGTGTAAGAAATTTTTACGCATAAAAAACGGTCTTACGCTTTAGCGTACGCCTACGCCTAAGCACCTTCTTTACACATAAGGCTTCATATCTATGCATCAGTTACCATTCACCTTGTTTTGGACTTATTACGCATAACCAATCTGTTGTATGTTACGTTTAAGTCACAATAACCAAAAGTTACGCATAAGATTACAAAGGTAAAAAATGTTGTATGTTCAAGTTAAATTTGGACTTTAAAACTTCAAAATTAACATATTCACATAACTTATCACATCAACTTCAAACAATCGGACAAAAGTGACTTGGGACTTGTAACATCCATAAACATGATAATGTCAAACAAGTAATTTGACAATAAATCAAACTAAGACTAACACAATGTGTTTCCGTATGTTTGTTGTTTTGTCTAATAACTTTCAGATCACAAAATGGCTGCCAATCAAGAAAACATCAATGCCCCTAATGAGCTCGCAATGGCTGACATCTTCCCAACTGGTTACGACAAAATTATTGGGAAGAAAAATCTTCGTGTCGACTTCAACAACTTCACGTGCTCTGAGTCTTCTTGCAAAGTTGTTGTTGACATTCTCAGACATCATCCTTTCAACCTCATGCTCACCAACTCAGCCTCTGTACCAGAAATCTATATTCATCAGTTTTGGCACACTATGGATAAAATTTATGGACAAGATGCCGTTAAAGTGACGCTTGGCACTCAGGAGGTCACTGTCAATGTAGCGGATCTTCGGACTATTCTTCTTCTTCTGGTCATACCTTCAACAGAATATGTTAGAATTCCAAATGAAATGGAAGTATTGGACTTCTTCGTTAATATTGGATACGACGAGGCTTCTGGAATCATCTCTAAGCACTCCAGAGTCGATGTCAAAAATATCCCACAACCCTGGAGGACCATCTATCTTATGATTGCCAAATCAGTCTCAGGAAAAGATAGTGGTCATGAACACCCGAAGCTCATGCATCTTCAAACCTTCTAGGGAGTGGTTCACATGAACCACATTGATTATACAAGTCTTATCTAGGAAGACATGATGCAACATTATAGGAAATCTGGTTCTAAGATTCCCTTCATCTGATACACCAAGTTACTCATACATAACCTTCTCGGGAAGCACCAGAGTATCCCACTGAGGCTGAATGACCCATATATGCACTCCATGCTGAATGAGCCTACGTTAAACTCAGTTAGGTTCAAAGACTCAACAACTCGTAAACGAGGAGCGGAACTCCCTGCTTGCTTGATAATTGATGCAATCAAGGATCTTCCATCCTACAGACGTTATAAGGAAGTTGTGCTTGTGGGTAAAGTTGGCTTTCTAGATGAGAAAACTGCTCTAGGAGTTTCTACCAGAGCCAAGAAAGCTGGAAGCACTACCAGTTCTACCAAGTCAAAGAAGAAGAAAACCAGCAGTAAAATCAGGAGGAAACTTCCAACCAGAATTGTCCAGCCTAAAACAGAACCTGAACCAGTCCAAACATCATTACATGATGACGATTCTGAAATCGAGTCAGATGATCTTACCGTGTACGCTGAGGAACATACAGATGACTCAACTATCAAGAAAATGATAGAGGACAAACTTGCTAGTCCTTCGTATGTTGAAGATATTGACTCATACGTACCTTATGATAAAGAACTCAAGTCTGACAAAGGGAAGAAGCCTTTTGACGAAGAAGAAGAAGAAGATTCTAAGTGGGAGTATGACCCCTAAGGCTGAAGAAAAACAACTTCAGAAAACACTAAAGAAACAGAGGATGGAGAAAGCTGTTGCTAAATTCGCACTTCAACAATCTGAAGGGCCAGGAGGTTCCAGCGGTCGTGTTCTCTCTACACCTGTTCCTGATCCGGTTAATCAACCCGGTAAAGGAACAGATGCCACCACCAAGGAACCTGCAGTTGAACAGCAGTAAGAGGATGTGGAAATGGTCGAACATGGATATGACGATCAAGATAAAGATGAACGAATCACTGACAAAGATATTTTGGAAGCGAAAAAGGAAAGGGTTGCAGAAGAAGCTGCCAAGGCTGAAGAAGAACGTTTACAAAGGGAAGCCGATAACTACATTCAAGACAACCCTGAACATAACCCTCAGCAATCTTCAGAACCACCCCTCGACACCCCTAAAGCCGAATCATCTTCACACGCATCACCACCACCATCAAAGGAAACAACAAAATCATTGTCAAAGTCAATCAAGAAGAAAGACGACACTTGGGCATCTCGCACAAAGGCTAAGATCCAGAAAGCTATGCTTCAGTAACGAAAACGCAAACAAAGTCTTCATGAAACTAGATTGAACATGCTGCCCGACAAGGTCATCGATCTTTCCAAGCAGATGGACGAGTTTGAAGGCGAAAGAGCACAGATTCAAGAATTTTTCGCTAGGGATGTGCAAGGTGAAATAAATCAACAACTCAGGAACTACACTCATCAATTTCTTGTCAATACTGTTCCTGGCGTCACCATAGAGATGTTCAAGAATCAATTCTTCCTAACGATTAAAACAATGGTTCAGCAGGTGATAAAAACTACGTCGGTGGTCATGTAAACCAGACTAGCCCAGCCTCCAGTTGTCACAGAAGATGATTTGATCTCAGAATTGGTGCTGAAAATGACTCCTCGAGCTCTTTCTTTTACACCAGATGAAGCTAAGCTATATGAGTTACTTCTAGCACATCAAATGAATACATCCTGCAAGGAAGCTGTTGGTCAAGAGAAGAGGCCGAGAGATGATGATGATAAGGATGAGGATCCAAACGCAAAAACACAGAAGAAGACTGGAGAATCATCATCATCCATGCCACCACCACCTGCTAGAACTCCCACGACACCTGCACAACAACCAACCAAACAAGAACCTCTATCTAATAAACCTTGGGATGCAGATTCTCCACCACCATACTAGAAAACTGGTGATCATTTAACGTATACCAGTGGTGAGGATCATGACATTCCCGAGCCCCAACATCAACCACTGCCTCGACCATCACCTCAACCAGAATCATCCTCAAGAACCAAGAAGAAGAAAGTACCAGTCGTCTCTTGGTTGGGCGAAGACAACACTGAGGAATACGACTGGTTCAGTAATATGGTTGACACGACACCCAGAATTCCTGAAGGCCAAGAACCGGTAGATGTTCAAACCATGGAGCAGGTCAAGATTATCCAGGATGAGTTCAAAGTTAAGAAGATGACGAAATGGGAGCTGCGCAGAATCAAGAACGATGCATTCAACTTACTGAAAGATAGACTTTGCAGCGCAGTCGAGCTCGAATACCACTTGGACAACATTTCCCGTGAAATGTCCAACAACATCGATTGGCTCAACCTGGAATCAAACATCGACTTTACAAGGAAGGATAATACACCCTACTACACGGATTGGACCAAGCCTCTACCAACAATTAGCAAACCCAAACAACTGAAGATCCTCTACCATTTCTTCTTCAACAAGATCTCGAGTTCCTTCAACACGGTAGCTGTGTAAGCAAGAAATATGCTACATCGCTCATATTCAACATTCCCACTGCAGTATTCTCCGACAACATTGCCATTGAAGAAGATGCCGCCAACTTGTATGTTGACAAGGTGGTGGAATATGACATTGATGCCAAATATGGTATTCATCTTTGGCCAGAGAGGAGGAGACTATACTATAGGAGCTGCCAAGTAAGAAAATCCAACAAGAAGGTGAAGAATGAAAAGAGAATAGTTGTTGTGATGTGGGTAACACTGGAAACAAAGTGGGGCTACTCATTCTTGTCCAAGATCAAGGTCAAAAGACAAGATGAACAAGATTATGATTTCACTGAAGCTGACTTCTCAGAATTGTTGCTCAACGACATTGAAGACATGTATCTCACAAAGGTACAAGGAAGGATGCGATAGTTCTCAACAGAAATTCAACTCCAGTTCATCACTCCATTTCATCATTGCCCTGCTAGTATTCATCCGCAACAAAGTTATTCAAGAACATGTTGAAGACTTGCAACTCGGGGTTGAATCATACCAGAAGAAGATTAATCTCACAAAACTGACACTACACTTGAACGAGCTGCACCAACAACCTCAGTACACCATTCTACATAAATCGAAGTTTGGAATCGTCTACCGAAGTGAGATCATCACAGATGCTTCATGGCGTTTGACGAGATTCCTAAGTTCTGTGATGCAACGATAAAGATGGTTCGTGATGGGTTGGCATATCGGTTAAAGAAATTGAAGCTGGTATTGGTCCGAAGACGAGATGGAACTCCAATGATCGCAAGGAAGTTCGCAGGTTTATCACCAGGCTGGATGACCGGTTGATACACAGGGATCAGATGTGACGTTTGGAAAGCTACGTGGGTGGAAGACAAAGCTTCTCTATCTTGACATTCCAACGTTAAGATAAAGTTCCTGGTCATGTGTAATCATTTGGGTACTCTTTAACACACTCTTGAATGTATTTTTTGATATTTGATTTATATATTCATTATGGTTTGTGCATAAATAGCAGTGTACAACCCAATCTTGTATAGAAAGGACCCTGTGGTACGCTTCAGTGCCAAAATCCTTATAAAAGGAGCGAAAGCTTCTTACTTTTAAGTAAAATTAATCAAATCTTTTCATATCTTCAAAATTTTGCTCAAAAGAACAAGTATTCCCTCTCGTATTTCTTAAACCTCAAAAGTAAATATCACTTGTTGAGGGGGAGTATTTGCAAACCAAATTGTTCTTATCAAAGTTCTTTGTGGAAATCTTCCCGCAAAACTCGAAATGGTCATATTTGATATCAAAATTTCATCAAAAATAACATCAATATGCCATTTTTGAGGGGGAGAAAAAAAATGTGCGATGCAAATTTGTTGGATTATGATTGAATCTAAGTGTGCTAATACTTAAACTATTGAATTGGCGAGCTCTAAAATATCATAAATCGAAAATGTTTCTCTTCCAAGACTTATCTTAGTAGATTGTACCATTTCGAGAAACTTTTGATAGACATGAACTTTGACGGGTTTGACAACCTTTTCAAGGTTTGTTCACATCTTTAAGGTAGTTATTAGAGCTAGTTGTCACCTAAAAGCTGACAATGTATATCTTTAACTATACAACGTAATCGTGTCTCGCGAGGAATTGTCTATCTTGAGTCGATCAACTCAAAAGTGCGCGCTCTTCTTTCACCGTGCAGATTTCTGTCAAAACACTTAAGCACGTGTGGAGGGGGAGTATTTCTGCTAATGATAAAACTCTCACAGTGGTACAAAATGCTTTTACTCATAAACACTTTGAGAGATTTTCAAGAAAATGGTTTTATGGCAACATAGGTTAGTCATGGAGTTATAAGGTGACTAAGTTTATGAATAAACGTCCTATGATCCGCCAGAGCCGGAGGGATCTACCCAAGGACACCACAAATAGTTAGTATTTAGAAGTCCTTAGGTATGATTGAAAAAAGAAGAAAATGAGAACCAGAGAAAGAAGGAGTTGAAGAATTAAAAAGAAAAGTTAAAGAAAAGGTTGAAAAGAAATAACCCTCCAAATTATTCAACTTAGGGCAGACACTGGGTTCAATTCATATGCTACTGGATGTCACAAGATGACACCGGTATTGAAGACAAAGTCGTCATGGACCCAGTGACGCAATGCACTAAACCTACTTAACCACTTAAGTTCTCTCAAAAGAACTTGTTTCATTCTTATAGGGAACCCTACATAATCTATCGACTTTCTCCTAGAGATTGTTGTTATTGAAGAAGGAGACCCTCTCCCTAGTCTCCGCTTAAGAAAACCAAAGCGCACTATTGAGTCTAGAGCTATTAGATTCATCAAAAGATCTCTTAGGAACACTTAATCTTTCATCACTTGTCGTTCAACAATAAGAACGCAAGTGTCACATTCTAGATTCCTTCACAGATCTTAGCAATCTGCCAAGAACATTTATGAGGGGATTCACAATTATGATTGTTAGGTCACCATATTGTAACACAAGCATCAATATGTTAGAAATAGATAGAGAAGTGATCGAATGAACACACAAACACAAAACACTCGTATGATAATAGAAATTTTATGCGTAGGTATTAGTGAAATGTGAACAACCAACCTTCAAGTGAAGGTTTACAAGTCTATTTATAGGAGAAGGGACTAGGGCAACACTACAAGTCCCTTTCCTTCCTTATTGGATTTGGGCCAAGGCTTATGGGCTTTCTAAATAAGCCTTGCCATTAAAACAAAGATAAAAGCCTAAATAAGCAACCTATTACATATTGATTACCAACACTTGAAATATAGTTTATAAGTGATTCCAACAATCTCCCCCTAAGTGTTGGTAATTAATAACTTTAGTAATCATGAAACGTTGTTGGTGCTGATGTAATAGTTGCTTTGACGTCTTCTGACATTCTTCTTTCTTGTGAGAAGAAGTGCCTTGATTCCAACAATCTCCCCATTGTGAGGATCTTGTTTTTCTTTGAAGTTTTGAGCTTTGACGTCTTCATTTATCTTTGTTCTTTGTTCTTGTGAGGATATGGTGATGTTATGTTGTGGTAATTTGCATCAGGTCCGCTTCGTTGCTCAGGTGTCTCCACGTTCTTCTCCAACATACTCACACGCTCTTTGACGTTGGATTTCAGGATTAGTGTAGTTCTCTTTAGTCTTTAAACTTTGTAGATTCTTTGGCTTTAACTAAGAATCATTCTGACTTTTGTGTTGCCTTTCGAGAGAACTTTAATTTTTGCTGCTGTTGGAATGAGCATGTGAAGAATCTGCACGATCATCTCCCAGGAGCATCCATAAGAAGAAAACATAAGAATGGGTTAGTGATAAACACCAATCGATCAATGTGGTCGTTTCATAGAGAATTGACCACTACGATTGTTCTTCTAATGAATGTCTTGATTCCATTCACCTTGGTTGGGCGAATCAGCCGTCCAAATCCCATAAGGGACAGTTGGCATTACATTGAACAAGTTCAAGTAATGACCCACATCTTAAGGACTCGATTCTTGAAAGGAATCTCCTCAGCGGGATTTCCAGAACTTACAAGTTCGAACTTCGAGCATATTAACAACATAGTGTGAAAACACATCTCTAATTCTAGCAAAGGTTGTTCCTGAACTGGATTCCCTCAAGTACAATCAACTGAAACTATTGAATCAAATGTTGAAAATATGGGTAATAACAATATTGTCCCATACGATCAATACGTGAAACAAAGTGAAAGTGAAGTTGTACCAAGTGATGCATCTTCTGCAGTCAACAATGACTATGTCTTTGATGAATACACTGCATGTGCTCCTGATGATTCCGTAATTTCTGAACTAAATGCCTATAAGGAACGTGTTGCTATTTATGAACAACGTGCAAAATTTGAGTTGACCACTCGTGAGCAGGAAATGGATGACCAAGTGAGTACAGTAATTAGAAAAAGTAAGTTTAGAGAAGAAGTATTGAAACAAGAATTACATTCCTTGCAAGAAAAACTTTCTAAAACAGCTAAGCAAAAACAAGAACTTCAAGAAAATGTGAAAATGCTTAAGCAAGAATATAATGCAAAGGAATCAAAACTCTTGAGAGATTTTTCTAATCTGAAAACTTTGAAAAACAAACTTGAAAACAAGTTGTATATACAAGGAAACACCATTCAGACTGCTCACATGGTCACCAAACATCGAGTATTAACCGATAAGCATAGCATTCCCCTTGTTGAGGAACCAAATCCAGAGGTAATTAAAAAGGCTAGAAATGCTCATAAGGTGCTTTATGATGGTAATGAAATCCTTAAGCCTAGGCAGAAACCTAGTTGCGTTGAGTGCACTGAGGAAGATAAGAAATCAAATGAAATCACTAGGGAAAAGATGAATAAGAAACAAAATGATCCCAAATGCAAAGAGAAAAACATAATTATCACTCCTCATGATTACAAGAAGGAAAACTGGATTTCCTTGAACAAGTTTAAGCCTCAGACATTGTTGACTCCCGAACAAGTCTTCTGGAAAAAGGATTTAGATAAGCAGAAAGCGGAAAATATTGTTGAAACAAACCCTCCCCTTTGGAAAATGCCTAGAGCGACTGTGTATCCTCCTAATACACCAATGCATCTTGTACCTAGAACAATTGCCACTAAAAGCAAGACATTAATTAGCCAATACGTTATATTTCAACTATTTGTTGATTTTGAGAAAACTTGCAAGAAAAGGATCACACCCACTGGTATAACTGAAGGAGAAAGGGGTTTTGAACAAATGAAAGAATGTTATTTAACTGAGGTCATGCCCTTCTTTAAACTTCTAAAAGATCACTTTGAGAGTCTTAAAAAGGGGATAGAAACTGATATTAAGGGAATGGAAAAGGAATTTGATGCAATGGTTGTTGAAGTTAGTGACTATGAGCGTGCACTGAAATATAATGAGATTGAGAGAAAGAACTTGCATACATTAAATGAGAATCTTATTACTGAATGTGTTGCTCAAGATGTGTTTTTCACTGCTTCAAATTGCTCTATTAATGCTTCCAAATTTCATGAACTATCTGTGTCCCTGAAAGTCTCCCATGATCGTGTCATTGAGCTTGAAAAAACTAATTCTAAACTAAACGAGAAAATTGAACTGGATGATCACGACAATTTCGTTAAGCATTTTTCTAAACTAGAAGTTGAGCATTTTAATTTACAACTAAAATATCAAGATCTTAAAGAAAATGTCAAAACTTCAAATGTCAAGACATCTTCAGATGCTCCAGAGTTTGATGCAGTTTTTCAAATTAACAAACGTGATGAACAGATTCAAGCTCAGTGCAACACGATCAGAAAGTTGAAAGCCCAAATCTCTCAATTAAAGGGTCAAACGAACAATATGACAGGCTCCCAAATGCCTCCTCCCCTAGATTCTCAGAATTCTCAAACGTTTCATCTTCAAAACCTAGTAAATGCTTTACAAAAGGAAAACGAAAGTTTTCTGGAAGAAAACGAAAAGGTTAAACGTCATTTCAATGAGTTATTTGAATCAATTAAGGTCAATCGAAACAAAAACAACGAACAAATAGCTTCATTGCAAAAGGAAATCGAGAATCTGAAGAGTCAGGTAAAAGGGAAAATGCCAATGACCAATGGGGAGAGTGGTGGATCAAAGGTTCACTCTTGTAATAAATATGCTTTGTCTGTGACTTATGTCCCTCCTCATCTAAGGAACAACAAACTTGCTATTCAAACATACTTCTCATCCCTTAAGGATTGCCTAGAATGTCTGCGTGAGATTGTTGAAGAGGATAAGTTAGAGAAACCTCATGATAATGCAATTGGACATGCATGCTTATATGCCAAACGATCTCAAGAAATCTTAGAATGCTTGATCACAATATGCCCAAAGTCATTAGGTGAGAGAGTTAATCCTTTGATTCCATGCTCGATGCCTAATGCCAAGTATGATATGCACTCGATTCCCAATGTTTTGAATGTGAACCGTAGTGTGCCTTTAAGGGGTTCAGATTCTAGATCTGTCAATGCTAAGAAAGAGAACTCAAGTGTGCCTTCTAGGAGTACAAATCTCAGTACCTCTAGTTTTAAGAATGTGAACCGTAGTGCACCTGCATGTAGTTCAGATCCCAGCACATCTAAACAGGTGATGCAAAGAGTAGTTAAACCAACTAATGTTCCCATTCCCTCTACAGGAGTAATCAGTGACATTAAAGGGAGCAGGTCAAAGTCTCAAGACAATACAAGGAATGATAGAACCTCGCAAGCTAAGAATGTGCACTGGAAAATAGTAGAAGAACAATCTAGGAACTTTAAGTTTGAATCGAATAAAACGAATCGTGTTGATTCTAGTATTAGCCATAGGCGTACTGTAATTAATTCGAATTCTGATACTATTTGCAAACCTTGTACTGATGTCTGCTTGAATTCTGTTTCTAATCATAAATGTGGTGTTAATGTTCTGCCTAATGATGTTAATTGTCCAGTTCTTATTGTTAATGCTAAAATTCATGCTAAGAAGGCTAAAAGGCAAAAACGAATGAAAGTTAGAAAACAGTGGAAACCCACAGGAAGAACATTCAGTAAAATAGGCTTCTATTGGATACCTGTTGGTCATAAGACTAATCAGATAATGCCCACTAGAAAATGGATGCCTACTGGTAGAACTATTCCTTTAAGAAGTGATCACACTGTGAACAGGGCTAATACAGACACTAGTACTGCATCTATTCACAATGATTCCATTGCCTTACTTTCTGATACGAATGCTTCTATTTCTGATGTGGGTGTTCCAACCATTGTAACTAACCAAATGGAACCCATTCTTGCATGGGGATCCCAATTATCCAGTTATCCATTATTGTCTGTGTTCAACTGCAGATCGTTCAAATCGTTCTGTGGTACCTGGACTCAGGCTGTTCCAAGCATATGACTGGAGACCGGTCGCGGCTCATGAACTTCGTGAGCAAATTCATCGGGACTGTTAGATTTGGTAATGATCATTTCTGTGCTATTATGGGTTATGGAGATTATGTTGTTGGTGATAGTGTCATCTCTAGAGTGTATTATGTGGAAGGTTTAGGTCATAATCTGTTCTCTGTTGGTCAATTCTGTGATTCTGATCTAGAAGTAGCCTTCAGAAAACATACCTGCTTTATTAGAGATCTTAATGGTAAGGAACTGTTAAAAGGAACTCGTGGCTCAAATCTTTACACCGTCTCTATCGATGACATGATGAGGGCCTCTCCAATCTGCTTGTTATCAAAGGCTTCAAAAACAAAGTCATGGTTATGGCATCGTCGTCTCAATCACTTGAACTTCGGCACCATCAACGATCTTTCCAGAAAGGACTTAGTTGTAGGTTTACCTAGACTAAAGTATGAAAAGGATCATCTTTGTTCAGCATGTCAATTGGGAAAAAGCAAGAAGTATGCCCATAAACCCAAACCTACTAACTCTGTCACAGAAGTTCTTCATATGATTCATATGGATTTATGTGGACCTATGAGGGTGCAGAATATCTTTGGGAAGAAATATGTGTTAGTTGTGGTTGATGATTACTCAAGATTCACCTGGGTCAAGTTCTTAAGGACAAAGGATGAAACTCCTGATATCATCATCAAACTCATCAAACAGCTGCAGGTTCGACTAAACAAAACTGTCAGAATTATCAGAACAGACAATGGAACTGAGTTTGTCAACAAACAACTTAGTGAATTCTATGAAAGCGTTGGAATCAGCCATCAAAGAAGTGTTCCACGAACCCCTCAACAGAACGGTGTAGTTGAAAGACGAAATCGTACTCTTGTTGAAGCCGCTAGAACAATGCTGATCTACTCAAAGGTTCCAATGTTTCTCTGGGCTGAAGCAATTGCCACTGCATGCTACACACAAAATCGTTCCCTGATTCACACTGTTCATGGAAAAACTCCATATGAACTTGTCCACAACAGAAAACCTAATCTATCTTTCCTTCGTGTGTTTGGTGCATTGTGCTATCCAACTAATGAGGGTCAAGACTTAGGCAAACTTAGGGCCAAAGCTGACATTGGAGTATTTGTAGGATATGCATCAAACAAAAAAGGATACCGAATCTACAACAAAAGAACCCGAAATATCATGGAAACAATTCACGTTACGTTTGATGAGCTGACCGATCAAATGGCTCCTGGACACTCCAGCTCAGGACCCGCACTTCAAAACAGTCCCATTGATTCATCCCTTGTTCCAAACTCCTCTCAAGAAACTCCATATGTACCTCCATCTGAAGATGATGTAAAGAAATTGTTTGATCCTATGTTTGATGAACTGTATGATTCAATTACTAATGAGGTGCTGATCCCTACAACAGAGTATGCTCATATTCCAGTGAATGAAGTCAATCCCTCAGTCTCAATATCTTTAAGTCAAGAAGCACCTGCTGCTGATCCTTCAGTCTCATCAACAAATCATCATTCTTCAAATGTACATCATGGAAATGTTTCTGGCATCAATTATGAAGTTAATCCCTTTGCGACTCCTGAAGATGCTCCATTTGAAAACATATTTGCTACTCCTGAATCATCATCAGAACCATCTTCTTCAGGAGACATCGACTCAGCTACCTCAGTTCCTCAACAACTGCCACATGAACATCTCAGAAAATGGACTCACGATCACCCCTTAGACAACATCATTGGAAATCCCTCTCGTCCTGTATCAACCCGGAAACAACTCGCAATCGATGCCTTATGGTGCTTCTTCAACTCCGTACTATCTAAGATCGAACCAAAAGATGTTAAAACCGCCATGAATGAAGACAGCTGGTTCAATGCCATGCAAGATGAAATTCATGAGTTTGATCGACTTGATGTATGGGAGTTAGTACCTGCTCCAGACTGTGCTATGATTATAGCTCTTAAATAGATCTTCAAAGTAAAACTTGATGAGCATGGTGATGTGTTGAAGAACAAGGCTCGATTAGTTGCTAAAGGATATCGTCAAGAGGAGGGTATAGACTTTGAAGAATCTTTTGCTCCAGTTGCTCGAATCGAGGCAATCAGAATCTTTCTGGCTAATGCTGCTAGTAAGAACATGGTAGTATATCAGATGGATGTAAAGACGGCATTTCTGAACGGAGATCTTAAAGAAGTCGTCTACGTCAGCCAACCTGAAGGATTTGTGAATCAAGAGCATCCTACTCACGTTTATCGTTTGAAGAAGGCTCTTTACGGTTTAAAGCAAGCTCCAAGGGCATGGTATGATACACTGTCAAAGTTTCTTCTATCAACCGGATTCATCAAAGGAGCAGTTGATCCTACATTGTTCACCAGGAAGTCAGGCAAACATTTAATTCATGTTCAAATTTATGTTGATGATATTATTTTTGCCTCGACAGACCCAATGGAATGTGATCGTTTTTCAAATGAAATGAGTTCAAAGTTTCAAATGTCAATGATGGGACAAATGTCATTTTTCTTGGGATTACAAATTTCACAAAGTCCTAGAGGCATTTTCATAAATCAATCTAAATATGCAACAGAGATTTTAAAGAAATTTGGATTTGATTCAAGTGACCCTGTTGACACCCCCATGATTGACCGAACTAAACTAGATGAGGACCTCTCAGGGATCATGATTGACCAAACAAAATATCGTAGTATGATTGGATCCCTGATGTACCTCACAGCTAGTAGACCAGACATCTTGTTCGCTGTTTGCATGTGTGCTAGATACCAGGCTAAGCCTACTAAAAAGCACCTTGAAGAGGTTAAACGGGTCTTTCGGTATCTCCAAGGAACCATCAATATGGGACTTTGGTACCCAAAAGACACCGGTATGTCACTAACAGCATATGCAGATGCAGATCATGCAGGGTGTCAAGATACTCGTCGAAGTACGTCAGGAGGTGCTCAGTTTTTGGGTGATAAGCTTGTGAGCTGGTCTTCAAAGAAGCAAATGAGTACTTCTATTTCCTCTACAGAGGCTGAATACATAGCCATGTCATCTTGTTGTGCTCAAATCTTATGGATGAGATCTCAATTATCTGACTATGGCTTTGTATTCAACAAAATCCCTCTGTACTGTGATAATAAAAGTGCTATTGCTCTCTCATGCAACAACGTTCAACACTCAAGAGCAAAGCATATCGACATTGTCACAATTCTCAAATTCCGGTCATTTCTTAAATTATATATGCATCATATTAATTCATTCATGGTATTTCATTTCACATTTAACGCGAAATTTTTATATTTAATAATTTTTATCGCGTGAGTTTTTATTTTGATTATTCAACCCGTTACTTTCAAAAATGATCCCGAGGTATTTTTAAACTTATATTTAGTTCATAAAAACTATATTTTTAGTTTTCCTAGTGTTTCAAATTTATTTGGTATATAAATCGTTAAAGTTATATTATTACGACGTTTTTCTTAAAAACTAATCGATAATTATTTTATCACTCAAATTTTTCAAGGAATGTATTTTTACAATTTTTATGATTTCAATATACCCTATTTTGATCTATTAAAAATCTACTTTTACCTAAAAGTTACCATTTACCTTACAAGTATTATTAACTATATACAATTACTTACATTTTTCTCTCAACAATTACACAAGTATTTATACAAGTACATTTAAAAAAAAAAAATATATAATATTGAGGTACATCCCCCCCCCAAAACCGGTTCTAAGGGGGAGGGTATGTATTTATTGAGTTGGTGATTTTTTTTCTTGATTGGGTAGATCTACACTCCAACTTATTATTTCACTCCATTCATTTCATCTACATTATTCATTCACCTAAATATTTCAAGTCAAGTAAAATTCTCTCTTCTCTTGTTCTTCATCCCATAACCGGTTCTACCATGGAGTAACAAGGAATTCATAAAATCTTTCAAGTTCAAGCATTACAACCTAGTATATACTCTTTATTTGGTTTTGAAATAAAAACCAAGGGTATTTAAGTTAATCCTTGTTACTTTCACCTCATCACTTTCACTAGTAAGTATGTTTTTTATCATTTTCATGTTTCCTTTTCATTTTCATATGTTTCTTTTCATTTTTGGAGCTTATATGCATGTTATGTGATTTATACCATTTTTCTTATGATTTTTGAGTTATATATATATAATTATGGTCATCCTATAAATATTCCCATGGTAATCTTTGGTCTTGATGGTGATTAGGAACCCATGACACCCTAAGAAGGTGTATGGTAGGATTAGATTAGCTTTGGAGTTGATTTGAAGGGATTAGAATAGGTTTTGTCCGAGAAAAACTATTTTCGATAACTATATTTTGGTGTTCTGTCTTTAATTCGGATTTCTGGAAAAACCTACTGATGGTACGACATTTTGGCCTTGATATTTAGAAAATATACTTTAAAACGAATCCGTGGCCTTTTGAACGGATAAAAACGGAGTTATAACGAAGCCGTGGTGAATTTTTAAAGTTTGACGACGAAATGTTTATTTTTCTGAAAATTTCAGCAAGCAGTTTTTTACATATTTCGGGTCAAAAACGAGCCTTAAGCTTCACAAATTATTTCGACTTGTCAAAAATATATTAGTTTACTTCGATACGAAGCTAAGGACATATATTTCGTAGAAAACGGATTTAAAACGACAAATATATGCACGTTTTTATAAAGTTGCCGTAACTATTATTTTCTGAAAAACTATATTATTTTACGTCACAAGTATTTTATTAGCCGTAAGGGCTATGTTTGCGGCAGTTTTTAACAAGGTTGTGAAACTTTTTATAACGAAATGTCTTCTAGTAAAATCAAGTTCACCGGCCATATTTTTCAAAACAAAAAGCCGTTTGTCAAGCGGAGTCATAGTAAATTAGTTACGGATGTTCAAACTTGGCCGAAACTTATTTTCTGCACACAATTAGCCAAAATCACTATCTTTAACCCTTGATATCTTTATGATCGAGACCTTTTGGACGAAAACTCCTGAACTGAAACTTCTAGATATCGATACAAACTTTCCAAAACCGTCGAGTTCGTTCTCTAACGATTGACGTACACCATTTTACGACTACTTTTCCGAAGCCATTTTTGTTACTTTTATAAAAATTCCGACGACATTGTTTTGCGACGAAAAGTGGTAATTTCACCAAAAATCATTATAAAACCATTGTAGGATGACATTTTGACGTAAAAACTGGTAAAGTCATTTTTGAAGGGTCTAGACGTCAAAAGAGTATTTTTCGTCAACGAGTGATATTTTCAAAACCCGTAAATGGTATAAATAACATACGAAGTGCATGCATAACATTACATTGCAACTCATTGCATATCATATCATTCGTGATAGGTCCCGGTTAACACATCACATTATACCTCGGTGTACTCACTTTTGTCATCGCCTCAGTTTATCAAGTGAGTAATCACATCCCCTTTTTACCGTTTTACTATATTTTTGGGGCGAAATGCATGAACCATATTTGAACTAAATTGATTTTTACTTCTATGAACTCTTTAGACTTGAACTTTTGAACATGACTTAGAATCTTGGACTTAATTACGAACTTATGACTTGTTGGAATTTATTGAACCGTACATGTTATGACCTTGTCCTAAAGTCTCGCCTTATTGGTAGAGCGTCTCAATAAATCTCACCTAGGTGGTCGAGTGACAAAGGAGTCTCCTCTGTTCGGAGCATCACTATAAAGTCTCGCCTTATTGGTAGAGCGTCTCAATAAATCTCACCTAGGTGGTCGAGTGACAAAGGAGTCTCCTCTGTTCGGAGCATCACTATAAAGTCTCGCCTTATTGGTAGAGCGTCTCAATAAATCTCACCTAGGTGGTCGAGTGACAAAGCAGTCTCCTCTGTTCGGAGCATCACTATAAAGTCTCGCCTTATTGGTAGAGCGTCTCAATAAATCTCACCTAGGTGGTCGAGTGACAAAGGAGTCTCCCTTGTTGGAGCAGTGCAAAGTCTCCTATGTTCGGAGCATCCCTACATTATTATATTCGTGATGCTATATTGTGAACTATTATGACCGTTTATACTTGACTTTTAGACATTCTACTTTTGGCAGTGGGTTGTGTACACACAGGTTGCAAGTTTTGTATGGGCGGAATTTGGAACTGAGTGGATACACAATGCCTTTGCTTTGAGAACTATTTTCGTTGACCGAAAGCTTTGAATATTTCTTACGAGTTTTCTTATTTCACTAAACGTGTTTACTCACCAACTATTTTCATAGTTGACCCGTTTTTCTCTCATGCATTTCAGGTGATCGTTAGTAAGCTTTTCTATCAAGTCTTGCATAAAGAAGTTTTCACTTGTCGCTACAAGTTGTATGTAATAAAACTCATATTTTGGAATCTAAACTTTGTAATATATTTGCCGATGACGGCTAAACTAGTATTGTAATGGAGTATTATTTCTTTTTAATCTTAATGTTGGTATGTTCTATTATCTTTTGCTTATGTTCCCTTCCGTTACACCTCGTGTTTCCGCCTCCGGCGAGGGTGTGACAGATTGGTACCAGAGCCAAAGGTTATAGAGAATGCCGATTTTTTTTTTTTTTCAAAAATAAAAATCACAGCTATAACCGGAAAAAATTTTATTTTATTTTATTTTATTAAACATTGAACACCATTCGAGTCAACTAGTCCTATCGTTGCATCGTTACTCATAAATTATACATAGCCTGATCAACTATGTCTAATTTATGAAGAACCATGCAATGATAAGAGTGGTAGTTTTAAATCATGTTTAGTCGAGTCTTTAAAGTCTGGTCACCTGAAGTTGCATTGGTCGGGTGGGTATGCATGGCATGTTTTTACGTTCACGTCTACATTACCGTACCTTGTTCATATCTTCTCTTTTCCATCTTTCGACTTGTTAGACATAACATGTCTCTGTTCCTGTCATGTTTCGATCACTATAACACATTACCACCGTTCTGCACCTCATCTGACTTCGTTCGAATGTCGTTTACTCAACCCGATGTTTTGGTCCTCTGTAGGATCATGGCTGCAAGAAACACACGCTCAGGAGGTAACAACAACGGCAACCCAAACAACAATGACGATCCAAACAACAACGCTGCGAGAATAGCGGATCTACTCACCCAAATTATAATACATCTCGATGCTAGACGAACCAACAACGGAGAAGGTACTTCAAACAATGGACGAAAGCGACAGGAGGATCACCAGGGAAGCCGAGACCAGAATCAGCAAAACAAGAGGCAGCGAATAACCCAGAGCTATGGGGCGACCAACCAGGGGCGTAAAAGATATGCAGGTCCACATCCTTTGTGTACTCGATGTAATTATCATCACTTAGGAGACTGCCGAAAGTGTGGCAAATGTAGACAGACGGGCCACTTCGCGCGAAATTGCTCACACAGAACTGGGAATCAAGGACAGAGAAAAGCATGTTACGAGTGTGGAAGTCTAGATCACCTTCGCAATACCTGTCCAAAGCTGAAAAGAACTCCCAATCAAGGAGGTAATCGTCCAAACCTGGCGTTGGCAATAGAAGGCCCACAAGATCAGAACATTGAAATTCCTCCCGCACACCGAGGAAGCCCACAACGCGTAATGGGTACATTCTTTCGAACAACTACCTTATTTCTGTACGACATGATTTTGAGTGCATAACTTCCGTCCAATCTTTACCACGTTCACGACATTGATTAATTTGAGACCTATTGATATCGACCTTAGTTGTTATATATTTTGTTGATTGGATTTGATTGTGTAAGCAAATCGAATATCGAGCGAATCTTTCAAAAGACTTCATTCAAGGATGTGGCATCCTACCTTTCTAACAACTTGTTTCCTAGCTTGATCTAGTGACAGTTCTTGTTTGATGAGTTGCGAAAATCAAGCTAAGAGACAAGTTTACTCAAGTCGGTTTAGTTTAATCTCATGACAGTTCTTGTTTGATGAGTTGTGAGATTAAATTAGAATCGACTACCTAAAGGTCTTTTGAGAGCTACGTTCGATATTGGGTAAGTTTACCCTATCAAATCTAATCACGGGCACGTATTTAGTTGAATGGGGAACCTGTACGCATGGGCATTGACATGATCATTTAGACTGTTCGTACGATCATGAACTTTTAGAACTCTTGTCGAGGTTCGGACCATAGTATCGTTAATCGAATCACGGGGACGTGATTCCGCTGACATGGGAAGAATGTCACAATTCTCAAATTCCGGTCATTTCTTAAATTATATATGCATCATATTAATTCATTCATGGTATTTCATTTCACATTTAACGCGAAATTTTTATATTTAATAATTTTTATCGCGTGAGTTTTTATTTTGATTATTCAACCCGTTACTTTCAAAAATGATCCCGAGGTATTTTTAAACTTATATTTAGTTCATAAAAACTATATTTTTAGTTTTCCTAGTGTTTCAAATTTATTTGGTATATAAATCGTTAAAGTTATATTATTACGACGTTTTTCTTAAAAACTAATCGATAATTATTTTATCACTCAAATTTTTCAAGGAATGTATTTTTACAATTTTTATGATTTCAATATACCCTATTTTGATCTATTAAAAATCTACTTTTACCTAAAAGTTACCATTTACCTTACAAGTATTATTAACTATATACAATTACTTACATTTTTCTCTCAACAATTACACAAGTATTTATACAAGTACATTTAAAAAAAAAAAAAATATAATATTGAGGTACATCCCCCCCCCAAAACCGGTTCTAAGGGGGAGGGTATGTATTTATTGAGTTGGTGATTTTTTTTCTTGATTGGGTAGATCTACACTCCAACTTATTATTTCACTCCATTCATTTCATCTACATTATTCATTCACCTAAATATTTCAAGTCAAGTAAAATTCTCTCTTCTCTTGTTCTTCATCCCATAACCGGTTCTACCATGGAGTAACAAGGAATTCATAAAATCTTTCAAGTTCAAGCATTACAACCTAGTATATACTCTTTATTTGGTTTTGAAATAAAAACCAAGGGTATTTAAGTTAATCCTTGTTACTTTCACCTCATCACTTTCACTAGTAAGTATGTTTTTTATCATTTTCATGTTTCCTTTTCATTTTCATATGTTTCTTTTCATTTTTGGAGCTTATATGCATGTTATGTGATTTATACCATTTTTCTTATGATTTTTGAGTTATATATATATAATTATGGTCATCCTATAAATATTCCCATGGTAATCTTTGGTCTTGATGGTGATTAGGAACCCATGACACCCTAAGAAGGTGTATGGTAGGATTAGATTAGCTTTGGAGTTGATTTGAAGGGATTAGAATAGGTTTTGTCCGAGAAAAACTATTTTCGATAACTATATTTTGGTGTTCTGTCTTTAATTCGGATTTCTGGAAAAACCTACTGATGGTACGACATTTTGGCCTTGATATTTAGAAAATATACTTTAAAACGAATCCGTGGCCTTTTGAACGGATAAAAACGGAGTTATAACGAAGCCGTGGTGAATTTTTAAAGTTTGACGACGAAATGTTTATTTTTCTGAAAATTTCAGCAAGCAGTTTTTTACATATTTCGGGTCAAAAACGAGCCTTAAGCTTCACAAATTATTTCGACTTGTCAAAAATATATTAGTTTACTTCGATACGAAGCTAAGGACATATATTTCGTAGAAAACGGATTTAAAACGACAAATATATGCACGTTTTTATAAAGTTGCCGTAACTATTATTTTCTGAAAAACTATATTATTTTACGTCACAAGTATTTTATTAGCCGTAAGGGCTATGTTTGCGGCAGTTTTTAACAAGGTTGTGAAACTTTTTATAACGAAATGTCTTCTAGTAAAATCAAGTTCACCGGCCATATTTTTCAAAACAAAAAGCCGTTTGTCAAGCGGAGTCATAGTAAATTAGTTACGGATGTTCAAACTTGGCCGAAACTTATTTTCTGCACACAATTAGCCAAAATCACTATCTTTAACCCTTGATATCTTTATGATCGAGACCTTTTGGACGAAAACTCCTGAACTGAAACTTCTAGATATCGATACAAACTTTCCAAAACCGTCGAGTTCGTTCTCTAACGATCGACGTACACCATTTTACGACTACTTTTCCGAAGCCATTTTTGTTACTTTTATAAAAATTCCGACGACATTGTTTTGCGACGAAAAGTGGTAATTTCACCAAAAATCATTATAAAACCATTGTAGGATGACATTTTGACGTAAAAACTGGTAAAGTCATTTTTGAAGGGTCTAGACGTCAAAAGAGTATTTTTCGTCAACGAGTGATATTTTCAAAACCCGTAAATGGTATAAATAACATACGAAGTGCATGCATAACATTACATTGCAACTCATTGCATATCATATCATTCGTGATAGGTCCCGGTTAACACATCACATTATACCTCGGTGTACTCACTTTTGTCATCGCCTCAGTTTATCAAGTGAGTAATCACATCCCCTTTTTACCGTTTTACTATATTTTTGGGGCGAAATGCATGAACCATATTTGAACTAAATTGATTTTTACTTCTATGAACTCTTTAGACTTGAACTTTTGAACATGACTTAGAATCTTGGACTTAATTACGAACTTATGACTTGTTGGAATTTATTGAACCGTACATGTTATGACCTTGTCCTAAAGTCTCGCCTTATTGGTAGAGCGTCTCAATAAATCTCACCTAGGTGGTCGAGTGACAAAGGAGTCTCCTCTGTTCGGAGCATCACTATAAAGTCTCGCCTTATTGGTAGAGCGTCTCAATAAATCTCACCTAGGTGGTCGAGTGACAAAGGAGTCTCCTCTGTTCGGAGCATCACTATAAAGTCTCGCCTTATTGGTAGAGCGTCTCAATAAATCTCACCTAGGTGGTCGAGTGACAAAGCAGTCTCCTCTGTTCGGAGCATCACTATAAAGTCTCGCCTTATTGGTAGAGCGTCTCAATAAATCTCACCTAGGTGGTCGAGTGACAAAGGAGTCTCCCTTGTTGGAGCAGTGCAAAGTCTCCTATGTTCGGAGCATCCCTACATTATTATATTCGTGATGCTATATTGTGAACTATTATGACCGTTTATACTTGACTTTTAGACATTCTACTTTTGGCAGTGGGTTGTGTACACACAGGTTGCAAGTTTTGTATGGGCGGAATTTGGAACTGAGTGGATACACAATGCCTTTGCTTTGAGAACTATTTTCGTTGACCGAAAGCTTTGAATATTTCTTACGAGTTTTCTTATTTCACTAAACGTGTTTACTCACCAACTATTTTCATAGTTGACCCGTTTTTCTCTCATGCATTTCAGGTGATCGTTAGTAAGCTTTTCTATCAAGTCTTGCATAAAGAAGTTTTCACTTGTCGCTACAAGTTGTATGTAATAAAACTCATATTTTGGAATCTAAACTTTGTAATATATTTGCCGATGACGGCTAAACTAGTATTGTAATGGAGTATTATTTCTTTTTAATCTTAATGTTGGTATGTTCTATTATCTTTTGCTTATGTTCCCTTCCGTTACACCTCGTGTTTCCGCCTCCGGCGAGGGTGTGACAGACATTCGACATCATTTCATCAGGGAACAAGTGGAAAAAGGTGTGGTGGAACTATATTTTGTGAGGTCTGAATATCAGTTAGCAGACATCTTCACCAAAGCTCTTCCAAGAGAACGTTTTGAGTTTATTCTTCCACGACTTGGTTTGAAAAGCCTTCAACCAGAAACTCTCAAACGTCTTCAGGAGGAAGACGAGGAGTAAAGGTCTATCTTCATCTATCTCTTGTATATATATTTATTTGAAAAACAAAATACAAAAGTATAAAACTTTCAAAATCCATAAAAATTTGAAAAATTCGAAAAATTTTCAAAAAATATTGTCATTTTGTCATGTTTTTTTTTCTCTCGGTTCGATAATATCTACGGTCTTTGTGCTGTCATTCAAAGAATGACACGGGACTTTAGATGTTGTTCGAATTCTTAAAAAAAAAAAAAAAAAAAAAAAAAAAAAAAAAAAAAAAAAAAAAATTGAGAGAAAGAGAAATGGTTTATTGTCATTTTCAGGCAATAACCCAGTTTTTAAAAGACAAGAAAGAACAGAGCCATGTTTTATCATGCTTACAAAATTCCATGCTCTGATTCTATAAACATTTATCTGCTGAAAACTAAATGCTTTGAAAAATAACTCGGTCTCTATTTTTGATAATCATCAGGACTTATTTGTCAAAATCTCTATCTCTCAATCAACAACCTATGTCATTGATTGAGGGGGAGAATGCTTTCAATTAAATTAAAAAGTTACTTGGCATTAAATTGTTTTCAAAAGATATACATGCATGCTTTATCGATGGAGTTTAAAGTCTTAAAATCCGATCCTTATCAGTTAAAACGCTTTCATAATCAAGTCACTCTTCTCCTTAAAAGCTTTCAAAATCAAGTTAAATCTATAAGAGATCACAAATCTCAAATGATTTGATAATTGTGATCGGGGGAGAATGTGTGATTTAAATTGGATTTAAACTGATAATTCGGTAAATGGTTTTATAAGGATGTACATGTTGTCCTCCCCGCATGTGACAAACGATTTCAATTTTTCCATTCACATGTTGAGGGGGAGCATCTATCTTACACCTATGACTTGAAACGTGATCATTTATCTCAATGTGCAGGTTCCCTCTAGTATGTGCAAAATTCCTTTCAAACCTTGAGGCACATATTGAGGGGGAGCAAAATCATGAAAACCTCATCCTTCCCCTAAAATGCTCTATCTATTGGGAAGAGATGTTGATATCTTTTAGAAAATGGTAATCAAAGAAGTTAAATTCTTTCTCTTGCCTCCGTGTGCAAAACATTTTCAAACACTTGATGCACATGTTGAGGGGGAGTTCTTGTTCTAAAAATATCAAAAACAATTAATGGTTTTCAATTGGTTCCAATGGCAGATGAACAATACCAAATAGACCGACCAACTTTACTTTATGTACGGTGATATAAGGATGATAAGGTTAGGTATGTGTTCCCATGATCCGCCAGAACCGGAGGGATCTACCCAGGGACAATCCACTAGTTAGTGTAGAAGTCCTTAGGTATGATGATAAAAGGAGAAAAATGAGATATGGGAAGAGTGCGGACTAAGACTGAGCTAGTACTGGAATAAACCCAACAAGGTTCTAGCTATGAAGTCTCGGTAAGCACTGAAGGGGTTGAAGAATTAAAAAGAATTGAATGAGGAAAGGGTGAAAACAAATAGCCCTCCATTTATTCAACCTTAGGGCAGAAACCGGGTTCAATTCATATGCTACTGATGGTAACATCGGTATTGAAGACAAGACGTCATGGACCCAGTGACGCACTGCACTTCAACTTTCCAAACCACTCAAGTTCCTCTTAAAAGGACTTGTTTCATTCTCACGGGGAACCGACATTATCTATCGACTTTCTCTTAGAGATGGTTGATATTGAAGAAGGAGACCCTCTCCCTAGTCTCCGGTACAGGATCCAAATATGCACATATTGAGTCTAGAGCCACGAGATCATCAATAAATCTCATTAGGACACTTTCAATGAAGACTCTCTGTTTCACACAATGTGGAAAGAGAGATTATATCTTGAGTCCTACGCATTATCCTTGTGGTATTGCCAGAACATCTGAGTGATGTGTATACATATTCACTATGAAGATGGAAAGCCTTCTGGAGCCAACATCAAACAAGCTCCTGGTAGGTGGCATGTGAGATCTATTATATAGATCAACCATGTGACAACTGAACAGAAACAATGGAGCGATTCAATCTCTTGAATCAATCTTGGTTCAGGTTATGGATTGACGGATACCTTTGAAAAACCGGTCTTTGTGCATTAAAACTCTTTTCCTTAGCACATCGACCGTGTACTCATTTTTCAAACCAAAAGGTGTTTGTATGATTGATAATTGATTTTCAACAAAACCTTCGTTGTATTGCAAAAACAATTTCTATTGAGCAATACACGATTGTTTTTCGAATCTCTTTTCATCAATCAGTGGACTTAAAATTCGCTGGTTCACTCACTCCGTGTTGTCTTCTTTGAGATGTTCCGGTTTGAGAACAGCTAGAACAGCTGCGAAACCCTGTCATGGAAATTCTTCGGAATTATACCTGATCACAGGCAGTACATGTACTGATCAACGGGGAACCGTGGGCCGTGTACCTCAATTCAACGAAAGTGATCAAAGACACTTTCGTGCGATTTATTTCTAACTGTTGTATGCAGGTACGCCCGACGTTTGTAGCTGATCAGAATGAAGCGGTCAATCCATAGCCGCATGGTCACTTAACACATTCATCTATAAAGAAATCATGATTAGTGCATCAATGACTCTGATATTTTCACTCCATGCTTCTGCTACGCTGCTGCCAATATCATGATTCAACAAATGATTCCGCTACTCTGATGAGAAGATATCATGATCCAGAATGTGAGCATGTCGGTCCTAATGTCACAACATCACATAATACCAACACCACAAAGGATGTGTCAGAGATTGTTGATAACTGATGATCTCAAATGCTGGCTCAAACTCATTATCACGTGGATCAGTAAAAGACCTCCACTTGGAATAACCAAACATGCAATGTGAAGAATCAATGACTACGAGCTTTGAAGCAAAGGACTACATAAAGGATGCAAGATCAATTGTTAATGTATTATCTGGTTGTATTCAATGTATTTTTGGTACATGATTGAGGTGGCCTCCCTTAGGGGGAGATTGTTAGGAATTAGAAATTCCCTGTATTAAAGAGTCGGTCACCTCAAGTATATGTAATCGTTAGAAAGCTCGTAGTCGTAGTTATTTTAAGTTAAGTAGTATTTAGTTAAGTAACACCGTGGAGGACGGACGGGTCTTTACCTACTGTATGCCTGATCCACAGCCCGATGTGTGGCGATTTATGTAAGACTATAAATACTCTCTACCTTCCAAGGTAGAGAGTTGGAGCTCATAATAATATCTTTCACTTTCTCTCACTAAGTTCCCTAAACCTCTAACTTTCTCTCTCTAGAATTCCACTTATACGCCACCTTGTTGTTATGGTTTGATGTGTATGTGAAAACTAATATCCTACACCTACCGGTGCAAAACCAATTTTCCTACGTACTAAACGACTAAAAATAATTTTAGGAAAAAGCCAGGTATTTTTCGACTTTTATTTTATTTATTACGAATTAAAAACTAAATTAAACTAATTAATTAATTAAAAAAAATATTAAACATTTTTAGAAAAATCTAAGAAATTTACTAAAAATACTTTGAATAATACAGAATTTAAGAAAAATAAAAAACTTATGGACTGCTTAAGAAATAGGCTGAAAAAAAGACACAAGATTAATAAGCTTAAAAAGCTTAAACTGCTAGCAAGAGTTAAATAACTAATGTGACAAACAAAAACATACAACACAAGGTAGAGCAGATGGTAAGATGGTTCGCTGCTAAGCCTTTGTCTGATTCGAAACTCCGGTTCGAATCCTGGGTCTGTCAACTTTTTCCACTTATTTTTTTTTTTAAACTTTTTCTTTAGCAAACTTTTATAAAACTTAAAAACAAGACTCTTGAAAAGACTAAAGCTGTGGAGCAAGCTTAAAAGGCAACAGATGCTAAAAAAAACTAAGTGTCTGTTTGGATGAGGAACTTATCAAGGATGCCAAAAGCTAATAAAAACTTCTAATAAGCTAAACTAACATGTAAAACTTAAACCACTAAACCTAAAAGCTACTAAGGATCATACATAAGCAAAAATGGGAAGCTAAAAGCTCTTAATCTCACCCCTAAGCAACTGCTACAATGCTGTTTGCAAACAGCCCAGGGGGTGGTTTTTAAGTTAAAAATTAAGCTATCTAGACTACTTAAAGGATGGATTAAGGAAAAGGGATACTAAGGAGGTACTAATAAAGCATATGAAAATGAATTATCAAAACAGGAATAAGCTAAAGCTGACCATATAAACACTTGAATTTAAAACAGAAAATGTAGTTAAACAGCTAATCCTAGAGTACTTGCAGACTAGAAAATAATCACTTAATAAAATATAGCAACCTAGTTAAGGAAAATCAGATGAAGATACAATACTTAAGTTCTTAATAAGCTAAAATTCAGCAGGAAATAAGCTAAAATGAGCTTATTCTGAGCTTACCAAATCTGTGGTTCAGGGACTGATATGGAGTTTGCAACTGTTAAAAAAAAAGCACTTGAAAATGTTTTGAAACATGGTTCTAACTTTTGTAAAACTTAACCAAACCTTACACGTGAACTCTAAAACTAATTTATGAAAATGAATGTGAGTAAAACTGAGATTTGACCAAATAAAGAAGCTATTCCAAACGCCCCTTAAGGGGCAGGAATGGTGAAAAAAATCAACTTTGAAGGTTTTGAAATCTTAAGAACCAGTACAGAAATCATTAATAAAACTCAAAACTGAGTTCAAACACACTTGAGCAAACAATTTGGGACTACAAAAAAACATAATGGAAAAATTCATAAACTGCAAAGGAATTAAAAACTGAAAATTAAATTGCACTGAAAATTTAAATTACATGGAAATTTAAATGACATTAAAAGTAAATGGTACTAGAACAAGGATTTCTAGACAAAGTTTACAATTACACCAAATGCCTATATATACTAAAAAAGAGATGTGAATGTGTCTTCACTTTTGTTTGCTTTGTCTGCTTCCTCAGTGTGCTTTGTTTGTGAGAGAGGAATGAGCAATTGTCCAAGTGTGCTTTTTCAAGTCAATCTAAGCCATCGAAATAAGCTTGGGCACCAAGGAGTACAATCTAAGTCGTTGGTTCCTTGGCTTCTTCTTCACAGCCAATGAGGTGGATGGGGATTGCCAAGATGGCATTAGACCCATGTGGGATGTTCTCTTGTTTGCTTCTGGTGTGAGAATGACAGGAAGTGAGAGGAGGGAAAGGGACAGGCAATTTTTGGTGCCAAGGTTGAAGGGGTTTGGTTTATGGGTTTGTTTTTTACTTGGGAAAATGGGTAAACACAGAAAAATGGGTAAAAGGGATTGAAATGGGAAAGGTTAAGTATTTTGTTTTAAAAAGGTTTAAAGTAAAATTTGTATTTTGTAAAACTTAAATAAAAATGTATCTTTTTTTTTAAAGAGAGAAAAACATTTTTAATAAAAATTGGTTTTAATAAAAATAATTGTTGTAAATAAAAATGGTTAAATATAAAAATAATTGCTTTTAGTGAAAAATGTTTTACGGGTAAAATGGTAAATTGGGTTCGGGTAAATGGTAGAAAGGTAATTATGGGTTTAGGGTTCGGTTTTGATTTTGTTTTCCCAATCTCACTCCAAAAATATGTATCACGGGCTATGAAAAATGTAGAAAATCCACTTCCGGCTCCGTCCGCAATGCACGTTTTCCATTCCAAGCTCAATTCTGTCTGTTTTTGTCCTGTTTTTAATCCTTTGTACCTGAAAGACATAAAACACACTCCGAGGACATTTATAACACATTTTGAGCATATTTGGGTGTTTTTTGGTCGTTTTTGCGGTCTTAGATGGGTAAAAATGATGAGTGAATAAGCACTCATCAACCTTCTTCAAAAACTTTCCATGTGGGTTCTTTAGATCACAAAACCTAAAGAACCTTATCACCCATTGATCGTAGTTTCTGGGAGTGAGCATTGGAGGTCTGTCAAGAGATCCAGCTTCATGAATGGATTGTTGGCTACTTAAAGCTTCACACATCTTTGCAAACCAAGACGGTGTAACACCCCCAAATCTCGGTACAGCGGAAGACTTAATCAAGTTTTCGGGGCGTAAATGTTGGATTGGTATCGCACACAAGTATAGCAAAAAGATAGTCATTTAACATTCAAAACCAATCCCAATTTAGATAATCCAAACATTTAATCCAAAAGAGTAATTATTAGGCCCAAAACATAGTTTAATAAAATAGGTCCCCATAGTTTATCAGAGTCAGAAATGATCCTTGAACCCCGCCTTCTTGCCAAGCTTCCACCGATCAAGTAATCCAAACATCTCTCAAATACCTGAGAAATCATGCTAAAAGGTCAGCTTACGCTGATGAGTTCATAGGTTTAAGTTCAACAAAATCATAGTGGACCTGTAAGAGTTGATTTGCTATGCAAGACCTAAGATAGATAAATACCGTTTGCACACCGATCCTACCCGGATCACCAATCATAACACATGTCCCGCATCCAGGGACTACTCGGGCCCAGCGACTCTAGTCCAGCACTGTCATGGCAAAATCTAGAACAATTGCCAACCCCGGACTAGGTCGATGTAGAAGTCTATTCTTAGTTAGGCACGGTTAAACCTAGACTAAGGCAACAACTACCGCACATCTATCTAAACAGTCAAGCATATAAGCAAATCCAAATAGTTTTAGCGGTCCAAAAATAACAGCATGATTCTCACCCCAAAATAGTTCAAAACGTAGTTAAAACGTAGATAAAAGTCGGGCTATGAAACTCACCTCAAGCAATCAACGCACAAATAAACACTAGCAGAAGATAACGGTATCACAGCACAGCAACTATCGACTCGGCATAACCTATTAATGTAGACCAACTTTAATATATATATTCCTCAAAATCAACATTATCTACCCCAATATGTTCCATTTCTTTATTTCCAAAAACATCTCGTTTCACCATTTAATCCTAGTGTTTGGTATTCCTCATGTGGGTGTATCGACTCAATATGATGCCATGAATGCACTCAAACAACCAATATATAACTCAATGCGACACAATGAGACCTCTAAACGATAAGCTCCATAGTTCAATAAGTTTCGGAATAAATAGTAGACCTTATCGAACTCGTCAACTCGATAAACTCATTTATTTATTCGTGTCGCTTATTATCCCATGAATCAATCGTATCCTAAAGAGTCATAAGGATAAGTCACCCATTAATAAGGTTACCCAACGTACCTAGCGGGTTCTTATTAGATTCGTCAACCTAATAAGTCCGCTACCCACGTGGATCAACACTATTAATGCTAGGTTATTCGTAACCCATGCACACAATGTAAGCAATTAAATACTTAAACCAATATTAAATGTCCACAATTGACATTTATTGATAAACGTGTACTCGAAACATTAATTACTTATTTATTGCAAAACATTTCCAATTTAGTCGTTAGTTTCCGTTTAAAAATAGTAAATAACAAGATAAGACTTGTTAATGACATTTTTGGTACAAAAGCCCATTTATTATTTCTATTTCATAGTTTATTAGCATTTTCATATATATATATATATATATATATATATATATATATATATATATATATATATATATATATATATATATATATATATATATATATATATATATATATATATTTCGTCAAATTCCCATATAAATCTCATATCGTTATTCGTTTCGAGTCCACAAGCATGATAACGCTACACGCGTCGTTCGGGGTCAAAGGAACTTCCTTTTCGTCGAGCAAGTTTTTCAACACCCTAGGCAGTGAACCTAATCGTTGTAGTGTAGTATTAGGGTAAGCCACGGAAATTGATATCGTTTTCTAGGGGAATAGGAATGCTAGTGAGAAGTTACTACGCTAAGGTTGGGGTTGAGGAAGATTATTTTTTTATCTTTTTATATTTTTTTAGGAAATGGAAAGGTACGAATCTCGGGGTTTGGATTTGGGGGTTGGTATTTCTACCGATTACTTCTACTATTGTCTAATCTAATTAACTAAGCTAAGGTGAGGATAGTCTATGTCTATTGTTGTGTGCTCGTATGATAGTTAAAGATGTGTTTACCTAGATGCTACTACTCCCTAGTTATCTCCTATTGATGGTTGAATTGTCACGTCCTTATTCTTAACGCGTTGTGTTTTTTAAGGTCGTAAGGTGTGCATTCCCTAACTCTTTGAAGTCACCTTTAAGTGTAGTAAACGAAATCCACTAAGTCATTCATAAACTAACTTTAAGGTTATCTTTGGGTTTAGTAAACGAAATCCACTAAGTCATTCATAAACTATCAAAGATTTATCAAGTATTAAACACAACGATAGCCTAGTCGCACTCCTAAGCCAATTACAATTAAGATAAGAGACAACCTAACAATAATTAACAACTAGGTTTCATATATCTAAGCAAACACACAAGTAAATTATGAACGATCTTGGTTTAACACAAACAAGGTAGGCAGCGTTAGGTTAAGAGTTTAGAGAGAGAAAGTGGGAGAGAAAGGGAACCCTAGAGAGACAAAGAAAAATGTATTATGAAGCTCCAACCCTTTGCCTTGGAGGGCAAAGGGTATTTATAGGGTACAAGCTTAGACGCCTCTAAAAGGTTGTGGATCAGGCATACAGTGGGTAAAGACCCGTCCGTCCTCCACGGTGTTACAAAGTAATCTAAATACTAACTCTGAATTACTACGACTACGAGCTTTCTAACGAGTATACATACTTGAGGTGACCGACACATTAAGTACTGGATTTACTAAATCCCAACAATCTCCCCCTAAGGGAGGTCACCTCAACTTACAATGATTACAAACAGATATAACATTATGTTGTTCTTGGTTTCTTTGATTAAGCACTTTTGTTCTTTAGCTCGTAGTCTTTGATTCATCATGTTCTGCATGTTTTGAAATTTCGAGTGGAGGTCTTAAAACTGATCCACGTGATATTAGAGCATTTGAACCAGCTTTGACATTATCAGCAACTATAAATCTATGACTCTTCCATTGTGGTGTTGGTAGTATGTGATGTTGTGACTTATGGACCGACATGCTCACATTCTGGATCGTGATAACTTCTTATCTGAGTAGCGGAAGCTTTAGCTGATTCATGATATTTGCAGCAACGTAGAAGAAGCATGGAGTGAAAACATCAGAGTCATTTATGCACTTATCATGATTTCTTTAGAGATGAATGTAATGTGTGAGCATGCGGCTATGGATTGACCGCTTCATTCTGATCAGCTGCAAACGTCAGGTGTTCCTGCATAAAACAGTTAGCAATAAAGCACACAAAAGTGTCTTTGATCACTTTTGTTTAATTGAGGTACACTGCCCACGGTTCCCCGTTGAACAGTACAAGTACTGCCTGTGATCAGGTATAACTCCAAAGAATTTCCTTGACAGGGTTTCGCAGCTGCTCTAGCTGTTCTCAAACCGGAATGTCTCAAAGAAGACAACACGGAGTGAGTGAACCAGCGAATAGAGATTCACTGATTGATGAAAAGTGATTTGAGAACAATCGTGTATTGCTTTATAGAAAGTGTTTTGCAATACCACGAAGGTTTTATGGAAAATCAATTATCAATCATAAATACCCTTTAATTTTGAAACATTAATACACAGTCGATGTGCTATGGAAAAGAACTTTTAAGCACAACGACTGGTTTTTTTTAAAGGTATCCATCAATCCATAACCTGAACCAGGATTGATTCAAAAGATTGAATCGCCCCATTGTTTCTGTTCAGTTGTCACATGGTTGATCTATAGAATAGATCTCACATGCCACCTACCAGGAGCTTGTTTGATGTTGGCTCCAGAAGGCTTTCCATCTTCATTGTGAATATGTATGCATATCACTCAGATGTTCTGGCAATACCACAAGGATAATGCATAGGACTCAAGATATAATCTCTCTTTCCACATTGTGTGAAACAAAGAGTCTTCATTGAAAGTGTCCTAAGGAGATTTATTGATGATCTCGTGGCTCTAGACTCAATTTGTGCATATTTGGATCCTGTATCGGAGACTAGGGAGAGGGTCTCCTTCTTCAATATCAACAATCTCTAAGAGAAAGTCGATAGATAATGTCGGTTCCCTGTGAGAATGAAACAAGTCCTTTTAAGAGGAACTTGAGTGGTTTGGGAAGTTGAAGTGCAGTGCGTCACTGGGTCCATGACCTCTTGTCTTCAATACCGATGTTACCTTGGTGACCACCAGTAGCAAATGAATTAAACCCGGTTTCTGCCCTAAGGTTGAATAATTGGAGGGCTATTTGTTTTCACCCTTTTCTTCATTCAATTCTTTTTCATTCTTCAACCCCTTCAGTGCTTACCGAGACATCATAACTAGTTCCTTGTTGGGTTTATTCCAGTACTAGCTCTGACTCAGTCTGCACTCTTCCCATATCTCATTTTTCTCCTTTTATCATCATACCTAAGGACTTCTACACTAACTAGTGGATTGTCCCCGGGTAGATCCCTCCGGTTCTGGCGGATCATGGGAACAAAATACCTAACCTTAACATCCTTATATCACCATACATAAAGTAAAGTTGGTCGGTCTATTTGGTATTGTTCATCTGCCATTGAAACCAATTGAAAACCATTTGAAAATCAATCCAGATACTTGTGATATATTATCAAAGCATTTTGTACCTGAATTGTTTTTGATATTTTTAGAACAAGAGCTCCCCCTCAACATGTGCATCAAGTGTTTGAAATCGTTTTGCTCACGGAGGCAAGAGAAAGAATTAACTTCTTTGATTACCATTTACTAAAAAAATATCAACATCACTTCCCTAATCAAATCAAGTAGATAAAGCATTTTGGGGAAGGATGAGGTTTTCATAAGCTTGCTCCCCCTCAATATGTGCATAGATATTTGAAACTGTTTTGCACAACTTAGTAGAAGACTGCACAATGAGATAAGTTGATCACGTTTTAAATAGTTGTGGTTTAAGATAGATGCTCCCCCTCAACATGTGCATGGAAAATTTGAAATTGTTTGGCACATGTGGGAAGGAGAGCATGTACATCCTTATAAAACCATTTACTGAATTATTAGTTTAAGTCCAATTTAAATCACAAATTCTCCCCCGATCACAATTATCAAATCCTTTGAGATTTGTGATCTCTTGTAGATTTAAATTGATTTTGAAAGCTTTTAAGGAGAATTGTGACTTGATTGTGAAAACTTTTTAACAGATAAGGATCGGATTTTGAGACTTTAAACTCCATTGATTAAACATGCATGATTATCTTTTGAAAACAATTGTATGACAAATAACTTTTTGATTTAATTGAAATCATTCTCTCCCTCAATCAACGACACATGTTGTTGATTGAGAGATAGATATTTTGACAAACTTTTAGGTCCAGATGATTTTCAAACTTGAGTGCAAGTTATTTTACAAAGCAATTAGTTTTCATTAGATAGCAGATAAATGTTTATAGAATCAGAGCATGAGATTTGATAAACATGATAAATCATGGCTCTGTTCTTTCTTTGAAAAGAGGGTTACTGTCTGAAATGACAATAAACCAACATTTTTCTCCATCTTTTTTTCTTTTTTTTTTTTTTTTTTTTTTATTAAGATTCGAACTTCATCTAGAGACCTGTGCCATTCTTTGAGTGGCAACTCAAAGTCCGTAGATGTTATCGAACCGACAAGAAACAAATTGTTTTTTTTTTGAAGGTTTTCAAGATTTTCTAATTTTTATGGATTTTGAAAAGTTTTATATTTTTCTATTTTCGTTTTGTTGGTTTTATATTTTTGTATTTTGGTTTTTGAAAAGATATATTCACAGAAAAGATAGAGTCGAACACCTTTACTCCTCGACGTCTTCCTGAAGACGTTTGAGCATTTCTGGTTGAAGGCTTTTTAAGCCTAGTCGTGGAAGAATAAACTCAAAGCGTTCTCGAGAAAGAGCTTTGGTGAAGATGTCTGCTAGTTGATATTCAGTCCTTACGAAGTATAGTTCAACCACACCATTTTCAATTTGTTCCCTGATGAAATGATGTCGAATGTCGATGTGCTTTGCTCTAGAGTGTTGAACATTGTTGCAGCAGAGAGCAATGGCACTTTTGTTATCACAATACATAGGAACTTTGTTGAATACAAAGCCATAGTCAGATAATTGGGATCTCATCCATAAGATTTGAGCACAACAGGATGACATGGCTATGTATTCAGCCTCTGTAGAGGATATGGAAGTGCTCATTTGTTTCTTTGAAGACCAGCTTACAAGCTTGTCACCTAAAAATTGAGCACCACCTGACGTACTTCGACGTGTATCTTGACATCCTGCATGGTCAGCATCTGCATAGGCCGTTAGAGACATACCGGAATCCTTCGGATACCAAAGTCCCATGTTAATGGTTCCTTGGAGATACCGAAAGACCCGTTTAACCGCTTCAAGGTGCTTTTTGGTAGGCTTAGCCTGGTATCTAGCACACATGCATACAGCAAACAAAATGTCTGGTCTGCTGGCTGTGAGGTACATCAGGGATCCAATCATACTACGATATTTCGTTTGATCTACTATGATCCCTGAGTGGTCCTCATCCAGTTTTGTACGCTCCACCATAGGAGTGTCAACAGGGTCACTAGAGGTAAATCCAAATTTCTTTAAGATTTCATTAGCGTATTTAGATTGATTTATAAAAATGCCTCCGGGACTTTGTGAAATTTGTAATCCCAAGAAAAATGACATTTGTCCCATCATTGACATTTGAAATTTGGAGCCCATCTCCATAGAAAAACGATCACATTCATTAGGGTCAGTCGAGGCAAAGATAATATCATCAACGTAAATTTGAACGTGAATTAAATGTTTGCCTGACTTTCTGGTGAACAATGTTGGATCAACTGCTCCTTTGCTGAATCCGGTGGATAGAAGAAACTTTGATAGTGTATCATACCATGCCCTTGGAGCTTGCTTCAAACCATATAGGGCCTTTTTCAAGCGATAGACATGAGTAGGATGCTCTGGATTCACAAAACCTTCTGGTTGGCTGACGTATACGACTTCTTTAAGGCCTCCGTTGAGAAAAGCCGTCTTTACATCCATCTGATAGACAATCATATTCTTACTTGCAGCATTAGCCAGGAAGATTCTGATTGCTTCGATGCGTGCAACAGGAGCAAAAGATTCCTCAAATTCGATACCTTCTTCTTGACGATAACCTTTAGCAACTAACCGTGCCTTATTTTTCAAAACATCACCGTGCTCATCAAGCTTCACTTTGAAGATCCACTTGAGAGCAATGATCATCGCACAATCTGGAACGGGTACTAATTCCCATACATCTAGACGATCGAACTCATGAATTTCTTCTTGCATTGCATTAAACCAGCTGTCCTCAGACATTGCAGTTTTAACATCTTTTGGTTCGATCTTGGAGAGTACTGAGTTGAAGAAGCACCATAAGGCATCAGTAGCTAATTGTTTTCGAGTTGATACGGAACGAGAAGGATTTCCAATGATGTTATCCAATGGATGGTCATGTGTCCATTTTCTAAGATGTTCGTGTGGTTGTTGTTGAAGGACTGATGTAGCAGAGTTTATATCCACTGATAAAGATGGTTCAGGTGTTGGTTCAGGGGCAAAGATGTTTTCAAATGGAGCATCTTCGGGAGTAGCAAAGGGATTAACTTCATCATTGATGCCAGAAACAGTTCCATGATGTACATTCGAAGATTGATGATTTGTTGATGAGACTGAGTGATCAGCAGCAGGCGCTTCTTGACTTAATGATATTGAGACTGTAGGATTGACTTCATTCTCAGTGTTATGAGCAGCCTCTGTTGTGGGAATTGACAGTTCAATAGCACTTGGCTCATAGAGTTCATCAAACATAGGATCAAACAGTTTCTTTAAATCATCTTCAGATGGAGGTACACATGGAGTTGCTGGATAAGAATTATGTACAAGGGATGAACCAATGGGACTGTTTTGAAGTGCGGGTCCTGAACTGGATTGTCCAGGAGCCATATGACCGGTCAGCTCATCGAACGTAACGTGAATTGTTTCCATGATATTTCGGGTTCTCTTGTTGTAGATTCTGTAACCCTTCTTGTTTGGTGCATAACCAACAAAAACTCCAATATCTGCCTTTGCTCTTAATTTTCCTAAGTCTTGACCGTCATTTGTTGGATAGCACAAGGCACCAAACACACGAAGGTAGGAGAGATCAGGTTTTCGTTTATGAACTAGTTCATATGGAGTTTTTCCATGAGAGGTGTGAATAAGGGAACGATTTTGGATGTAGCAAGCAGTGGCAATGACTTCAGCCCATAAAAACATTGGAACCTTTGAATAAATTAGCATTGTTCTTGCGGCTTCCACAAGAGTTCGATTTCGTCTTTCAACTAAACCGTTCTGTTGAGGAGTTCGTGGAACACTTCTTTGATGACTAATTCCAATACTTTCATAAAATTGACTTAAGTCTTTGTTAACGAACTCGGTGCCATTGTCAGTGGGAACAATTCTAACTGTGTTGTTAAGACGAACCTGAAGTTGCTTGATAAGTTTGATGATGACAGCTGGAGTTTCATCCTTAGTCCTCAAAAACTTTACCCAAGTAAATCTAGAATAGTCATCAACAACGACTAAAATATATTTCTTCCCATTAATCGTTTGCACTCTCATTGGTCCGCACTGATCCATATGAAGGGTATGAAGAACTTCCATTACTGAGTTTGTGGGTTTTGGTTTGTGAGCATATTTAGTGCTTTTTCCCAATTGGCAAGCTGAACAAAGGTGATATTTTTCATATTTTAATCTGGGTAAGCCTTTGACAAGATCCTTTCTAGCAAGGTTATTAATGGTGCCGAAGTTCAAGTGATTGAGACGACGATGCCATAACCATGACTTTGTTTTCGAAGACTTTGACAACAAGCAGATTGGAGAGGACTTCATCATGTCTTCGATAGAGATGGTGTATAGGTTTGAACCACGAGTTCCTCTTAACAATTCCACACCATCAAGTTCTCTAACGAAACAAGTATGTTTTCTAAAAGCCACTTCAAGATAGGAGTCACAGAATTGACCAACAGAGAACAAGTTATGACCAAGACCTTCCACATAGTATACCCGGGAAATTACACTATCTCCAACCACATAATCTCCATAACCCATAATAGCTCCAAAATGGTCGTTTCTGAATCTAACTGTCCCGATGAATTTGCTCACGAAGTTCATGAGCCGCGACCGGTCTCTAGTCATATGCTTGGAACAGCCTGAGTCCAGGTACCACAGAACGATTTGAACGATCTGCAGTTCAACACAGACAAGAATGGATAACTGGATAATTGGGATCCCCATGCAAGAATGGGTTCCATTTGGTTAGTAACAGTGATTGGGACACCCACATCAGAAATATGAGCAATGGAATCATTAGGAATAGATGCAGTGCTTGTGTCAGTATTTGACCTATTCAAAGTATGTTCACTTCTTAATGGAATAGTTCTACCAGTAGGCATCCATTTTCTAGTGGGCATTGTCTGATTAACCTTATGGCCAACAGGTATCCATTGATAGCCTATCTTACTAAAAGTTCTTCCTGTGGGCTTCCACTGTTTTCTAACTTTCTTTAGCCTTTGCCTTTTTTGCCTTCTTAGCATGATATTTTGCTTTAACAATGTTAACTGGAGATTTTACAGTTTTAGACAAAACATGCACACCACATTCATGATTAGTAACAGAATTCAAGCAGACATCATTACATGGTTTGCAAATAGTATCAGAATTCGAATTAATTACAGTATGCCTATGGCAAATACTAGAATCAACACGATTCGTTTTATTCGGCTCAAACTTAAATTTCCTAGGTTGGTCTTCTACTCTCTACCAATGCACATTCTTAGCTTGCGAGGTCCTATCATTCATTGTATTGTCTTGAGACTTTGACCTGCTTGCTTTAATGTCACTGATTACTCCTGTAGAGGTATTGGGAACATTAGTTGGTTTTGCTACTTTTTGCATTTCCTGTTTTGATGTGCTGGGTTCTGAACTACTTGAAGACATACCAGAGTTCACATTCATGGTATTGGGCATTGAATGAGTTGTATGCTTGGCACTAGGCATAGAACAGGGTATCAAGGGATTGACTTGTTCACCTAAGGTTTTGGGGCATATTGTAATAAAGCATTCTAGAAGTTCTTGAGATCGTTTGGCATATAGGCATGCATGGCTAATTGCATTATCAAGTGGTTTCTCTAACTTATCCTCTTCTACAATCTCACGGAGACATTCTAGGCTGTCTTTAAGGTATGAGAAATATGTTTGAATAGCAAATTTGTTATTCCTAAGATGAGGAGGAACATATTTCACAGTCAAATCATATTTATTACAGACATGCACCTTTGACGCACCATTCTCCCCATTTGTCATTGGCATTTTCCCTTTTACCTGACTCTTCAGATTCTCAATTTCCGTTTGCAACGAGGTTATTTTTTCATTATTTTTGTTACGAGTGACTTTTATTGTTTCAAATAACTCATTGAAATGACGTTTAACCTTTTCATTTTCTTCTAGAAAACTCTCATTTTCCTTTTGTAAAGCATTAACCAAGTTTTGAAGATGAAAATTTTGAGAGTTCCGAGAATCTAAAGGAGGAGGCATTCGTGAGCCAGTCACATTGTCCATTTCACCCTTTAATTGAGAGATTTGGGCTTTCAACTTTATGATCGTGTTACAATGAGCTTGAATCTGTTCATCATGTTTGTTAATTTGAAAACCTGCATCAAACTCTGGAGCATCTGAGGATGTCTTGATATTTGAAGTTTTGACATTTTCTTTAAGATGTTGATATTTTAGTTGTAAATTAAAATGCTCAACCTCTAGTTTAGAAAGATGTTTAACCAAATTTTCGTGATCATCCAGTTCAATTTTCTCATTTAGTTTAGAATTAGTTTTTTCAAGCTCAATGACACGATCATGGGAGACTTTCAGAGCAACAGATAATTCATGAAATTGAGAAGCATTAATGGAACAATTTGTAGCAGTGTAAAACACATCTTGAGCAATACATTCAGAAATAAGATTCTCATTCAAGGTATGAAATTTCTTCCTCTCAATCTCATTGTATTTTAGTTCTCGCTCATAGTCATTGACCTCGACAATCATTGCATCAAATTCCTTTTCCATTTCTTTAATATCAGTGTTTATTCCAATTTTAAGACTCTCAAATTGACCTTTTAACTGTTTAAAGAAAGGCATGACCTCGGTTAAATAACATTCTTTGGTTTGCTCAAAGCCCCTTTCCCCATCAGTAATCCCTGTAGGTGTGATTCTCTTATTACACGTTTTCTCAAAATCAACAAACAGCTGATAAACAACATATAGGCTGATTAAGGTCCTGCTATTAGTGGCAATAGATCTAGGAACTAGGTTCATTGGTGTATTAGGAGGATACACCGTTGCTTTTGGCAATTTCCTAAGGGGAGGGTTAGAAACAACAAGATTCTCTGCTTTTTGCTTATCTAAATCCATTTTCTAGAACATTTGTTCAGGAGTTAGAAGTGTCTGAGTCTTAAACTTGTTTAAGGAGATCCAGTTTTCCTTAGTATAATCATGAGGTTTGATCGTTATGTTATTCTTTTTACACTCAGGATTTTCAAGCTTCTTATTTATTTTCTCCCTATTGACTTCATCTGATTTCTTATCTTCCTCAGTGCACTCAACGCAACTAGGTTTCTGCCTAGGCTTAAGGATTTCATTACCATCATAAAGTACCTTATGAGCAGCTCTAGCCTTTTTAACAACCTCTGGACTTGGTTCCTCAACAAGGGGAATGCTATGCTTATCGCTTAAGACTCTATGCTTAGTGATCATGTGAGCAGTCTGAATGGTATTCCCTTGTACGTACAACTTATTCTCAAGTTTGTTTTTCAAAGTTCTTAGATTGGAAAAATCATTCAAAAGTTTTGATTCCTTAGCATTGAATTCTTGCTTAAGCATTTTCACATTTTCTTGAAGTTCTTGTTTTTGCTTAGCAGTTTTAGAAAGCTTTTCTTGTAAAGAGTTTAACTCTTGTTTTAATACTTCTTCTCTAAAATTACTTTTTCTAATAATTGTACGCATTTGGTTCTCCATATCCTGCTCACGGGTAGTTAACTCAAACTTAGCACGCTGTTCATAAATAGCAACTTGTTCCATATATGTATTGAGCTCAGTGGTCAAGGAATCATCAGGCACAAATGTAGTGTATTCATCTGGCATGCATTCATTGTTAATTGCAGAAGATTCATCACTAGGTACAACAAGACTGTCATCTTGTTTCACATATTGTTCATATGGGATAACATTGTTATTTCCCATATTTTCAATATCTGACTCAATGACTTCAGTAGATTGTACTTCATGGTGAATCTTTTGCTCATCAACCACATCATATAGTTTGAGTACCTCTTTAATGATGGATTCCTTGGATGGACTGGATTGTTGAGATGAAGAGGTTATTGGAGAGATATTAGCCATGAAGATAGTTTGTGCACATGGTTCCTCATCAACGTCCGAGTCAAATGCATCACAGTCTGCAACTTGAAAGGCGTTGGGATTGTTCTGAGCAGCATGCACTGGTTGTTCGTCCACATCTCCATCATATGTTCTAGCATTCCCATCAGTCAAGAACAACAGCTCCTCTTCATTCAACATTACACCATTATCTTGTGCTTGAACCAACAACATCTTGTCCCTGAAGTATTCTATGTTTTGAGGGCGTTTTGGTTGAGTACAGTTCCTAGCAATGTGCCCTTCTCCACCACAGTTGTAGCACTTGATTGGCTTTGCTTGACCCTTGTTTCCATTCCTTCTCCAATTCTGATTTGCAGCATAGCCTCTACCAGCTCCACCTCTTCCTTGTTCGTACTGCCTTTCTTGAACTGGTTATACAGTAACCTTTCCATCTCTGACCAAAGCATGGTTGTGTAGATTGGATGCAGTCCTGATTTCATTGTTAGTGTGAAGTCTGTTGGTATGTGGAGAGAAGGTTAAGTTTTGTTTAACCATAAAAGCCAATTTATTGATAAAGTGCTCCATGACTTCATCAGAATTAGGTTGCTTATATCCCGAATCAGGAATGGGCTTGTGATTATCATTTCCAGTGGGTGTGACATGTGATGCTTTGGTGAAGAATGCAGTTGTATCATTTGATGAGCTTGTTTCTCCTGGTTGAGATTTGAATTGTTCAAGAATCCTTTTTTCGAACATAGCATGTTTCTCATTCTGAATAAGGAAGGCATACAATTGCTCATAGTTGGTGTTCTTTAGTCCTTTGGTAAGCTTCACTGAAGTGACAAACTTGTGCCATTCGGGATACATGTTGTTTACGAATTTTGAGTTCAGCTGAATGTTTGGCATAGTCATCTTGATATTCCTCATATCATTCACCAGCTTGTGGAATCTCACGTAATATTCATAAACACTCTCTTCAGGTTTCATCTTAAAGTGTTCAAATTCATCATACAGCTGTGATTCTCTGTCTTCGATAGTCAGTTCGGAACCCGAGAGAAGCATCTTGACATTATCCCAAACTGCCTTAGCTTCTGTGTTGTGATTGATCAGCTTGTAGATGTTTTAGGAAGACCCTGAAGTATGATGTTAGAAGCCCTGATATCAGCATCAAATCGCTTTTTCTCCTTATCACTCAGCTCATCATATGCCTTTGGTCTATCTAATCCAAAGATCATTGTACCATCTGCTGCAGTATCAATTAAGTCTCTTGTGGTCTCAACCCGATAAGGTCCTTCATCAATTGACTTAAGGATGTTAATTCCATTCTCCTTTCCTAAGCAGTACAGCCTGATTCTTTGTGACCAAGACTCATAGTCAGTTCTATCAAGCATGGGAGGACGAGTATCAGATCCTGCAGCTTGCACATCATCAGCAACGGAAGACATGTTTAAATTCTACGGGATTTTACAAATCTTTGACTTAACCGGGAAATAGATTCTTTCACGGGATTTTACAAAATCAAGAGATAAACCGTAAAACTTATACACTTATGCGTAGACAGCAACGTTAAGCTTAGAAACTTATGCGTAAACACCAGATTATGCGTAGATGAAGGCTTAGGCGTAGACAGCAAACTTACGCGTAACTTACAAACTTACGAGTAGACAAAAGCTTACGCGTAGACAGAGTTTACGCATAGACTAGAGCTTACGCGTAGAGTTTTAGGGTAAAAGGCTTAAATTTATGCGTAAACCAAAGCTTAGGCGTAAGAACCTTATGCGTAAGTCTCCCTTAGGCGTAAGACAAGCTTATGCGTAAGAAAAAGCTTATGCGTAAGAATTGTTACGCGTAAGTTTTATGCTTATGCGTAAAATTAGGGTTTTACCCACAAAGATCTCTTACACTTCACAGTGCACGAGATATCCAAAGTCAAAGTGTTTTTCAGGCTTATCCAAGCAAGAAGAACACTGAGTAACCACCAGAAATGAAGATCAAGTGACAAATACCTTACGCGTAGGATTAGGGTTTTGTTATGCGTAGAAAGTACAAATTTTGCCAAACACGTTTTTATGATCAAAACCTTTAACTAAACTTGATTATGATGATGAAACAACCTTAACAACACCAAAACAACAAAGCTTGAGGATCAAAACCACCTTTCTCTCTTACGCGTAGTACCGTACACTCGTATCCAAACACGCATAAAACCAAGAAAAACTTATAAAGTTTGAACCTTTTTGCAAGAAACTGAAAGTTTAACACTCAATAAACCTTAACCCATAAGAATCTTGGATTAAAAAGTGTAAAATTTAAAGCTTTAAGGATTCAAAAACTCGTATACGAGACACCCTTTTTACGCTTAAAACAAAACTAAACCTTAACCCAAAACAATAACTATCAAACCGAGAACATGAGAGATGGATGATCAAACCTTGGCTCTTGATACCATTTGAAGGATCTTGGTTTAACACAAACAAGGTAGGCGGCGTTAGGTTAAGAGTTTAGAGAGAGAAAGTGGGAGAGAAAGGGAACCCTAGAGAGACAAAGAAAAATGTATTATGAAGGTCCAACCCTTTGCCTTGGAGGGCAAAGGGTATTTATAGGGTACAAGCTTAGACGCCTCTAAAAGGCTGTGGATCAGGCATACAGTGGGTAAAGACCCGTCCGTCCTCCACGATGTTACAAAGTAATCTAAATACTAACTCTGAATTACTATGACTACGAGCTTTCTAACGAGTATACATACTTGAGGTGACCGACACTTTAAGTACTGGATTTACTAAATCCCAACAAATTAGCCGGACATGGTGAACAAGCAAGCATACACACAATCAATCAAACATAGGATAGACATAATGATAAATTGAATATATGGATTAAGATATAATCAACAAACCATTAAAAGATGTTTTTGGAGTGATTGAAACCTTCAAAGTTACTGGAAAAACACCTATCTAAGCCCTGGAATCGGAGTTAGGGTTTAGAGCCTACAAAAAGTGAAGTTATAATGTTTTATTTATAGGCAGATTTTCTGTCGGCAAAGGGTGACGGCGTCACACTTATAGAGTGACGGCGTTACAACCATTTTTTCACCAAACTGTAGATTTTCTCGTTCTGCTCGCGTGGGCTTTTGAATCACATAAATCCGAGTTCGTATGCAAAAGTTATGGCCAAAACAGTATCAGCTACTTCGCGCGCATGTTGCACCTTGTGACGGCATCACCTTATGGTTGTGACGCCGTCGGCTTCATCTTCTGAAGCCGTCGGGATCAAATTTGGGCTGTCTGAGCTGCGACGACCTACTCTTTTAAAGCCTGACACCGTCACTTGAAAATAAGAAATTTGGCTACTGTCCCGTCACAGAATGCTCCGACGGCGTCGAAGTTAAGCAATGACGCCGTCCCCTTGTATTTCGGCAACTTGAGTGTCTCGATTCTTGACTTTGGCCATTTTCTTCGTATATCCGCGCCTTTTCGTCCAAATAAGTGCCATTCCAGCAATTTGCCTTCAAAGGACCTAAAAAGTGAAAAGGAACGATATTAAGTAATAACGGATACAAAAGTGATCAAATAAGGGCTTAAACGACCCCTCAAAAAGGTACATTTTAAAACCTTATCAAATATCCCTATACTTGGTAATTGCTTGTCCTCAAGCAAATGTGCTTTTAGCCAATTAATTTATAAGTTAGGGGTCATGAAGCATTGGTTTAAAACAGTCCATAACACATATAAGCCCCGCAAAAGTCATAACAAGCACGGAAATTACATACTAGCACCTCACATGGGGTGTTTGGATACTCTCATCTCTCGGGTGTATATGAAATATAACAAGTTGGATATGGAAGATAAACACTCATTAACCGATCCTAGTACATAGATTACCATAGGCTTGAGGATAGATCAAACCTCCATCGCTTTGGCATAAGCACCTAGGAAAGACTATCAAACAGGTCTTTAAAGGGTTGAAATGTTCGGCTTACGGTAGGGAAACAAAGGGTTTAGTGGGATAGGCTATTTAGTGGTGGCAAGTCAAAAATCTTATTGTTACAAGCATACGAAGAATGGCGTTGCTAAGCCAAGACTCGACACTCTAAACTTTAGATAACTGAAACAAACAAACATAAATTTAAATGATAGATGTAGGATGGTAGCCCGTATGTTTTTTTTTTTTTTTTTTTATCACTCTATTTTTTTCTTTTCTCTTTTTCTATTTTTTTTTATTTTTTTTCCATACACTTTTACTCTACCATCCTCTACGGTAACATCAAAATGATAGGGATTTATAGGCACATCCCTACACTTGAGTTTTTATTACTCTAACACTAATTTGACCCGAATTGAAAAGATCAAAAACACTTGGGGTACGTTATTACGCAAATAAGGGAATTTAACGTTCCCTTCCAGTCATTTCATAAACTTTAACTTTTTCCCATGAGTCCCAATCGTCCCAAAACTATGTACAAAGGATATGACTCGACTTAGCAACTCATGCAAGCAACTAGATAATTGAACTAAGGGTTTAGGGTGATAACAATAATGCACTAAAAGTGAGTGCATACAAGGTAGGCTAAGGCGATTTGGGTGTATATTTGGGGGTGGGGTGTAAACAATGCTCTTCATTGATATTCCGGAAAAACTGAAACATCACGATAACCGCGAAAAGGATAGGCTCTGAGGGGTTAACTAGGGGTATCGTGTACTAAAGATGAGTACAACGCAAAGGTGTGGGGGAATTACTCAACCGATGTGGAAGAAGTAATTATATTATGGGTATCAAACAAGGGTTATCCTAATGCCTCTTATCATTTAGTTATTCCTAACTACACAAGTGTAGTCTTACTAGCGATCTCGGGATGCATCACAAAACAAGTTCTAGAATCTATTATACTACCGGTTCACACTCTAAGCATTCAAGATGAATGCTTTAATTCCTACTAATCTAAGGGCGATCCTCACATTTTGGGTGGAATTTAGGTGGTAAAGGGTTTTTGTGCTAGTCATACAATTTCCTATCCGTGAGACGCTTTTGTTAAGACTAATGGCCCACTCCTATATGTTATGAAAAATTTTAAATTTGGTGCCAAAATTACCCTAACCGACATTTTCTCATGGTTTATTACACAAATACAATTGGACAAAGCAAATAATCAAGGATAAGCATAGTTTCAAAGTTCCCGTTTTGTTTTCCCTCCCTACACTTAAACTGAACATTGTCCCCAATGTTCCCCAAAAGTATCAAAGTTATGATAATAGAAGGTAATAAAAAACGAAAGAAACTAGTACTCCCCTGATTAGCTCGGTAGGATTCGTGTAAAGTGGTGGTTACATTTTCCTTCAAGAAGAATGTATGCGTGAAAAGCTCCTTCCAATCTTATGTATCTTCTTCTTGATAAATAAAACCTGCACACTTGAAGAAAACAACAACCCAATGCATCAAACCGAACAAAGAAAAATCACAACAAGATGTAATTCCATACTTAAATAAGATATAATGCTTGTGGAATGGATGTTTGCAGATTTTCTGGAAAATTAAGACCTAAAAAATTCTAAAAATTTATAAATAGCACAGAAAACGAGAAAAAGTTAGAAGCTGTTTCTACTCCTCCTGACGTCGTCAGGTTGCGACCCTGACGCCGTCACGTTATCATGACAGAAACTGGTCTGCGATTTTCTGAAAAAAATTCTGGAAAATTTTTATCTTTAAAATCTGGAAAAATTTCTGCAAAAACATCCATTATGACTCGATACAAGCATTTGACTCTAACAAACACACATATATATCTTTTTCAAGAATTATAATTCTCATGTTCACGTTCTTTTTAAAACGTATGTAATCCTCCCTACACTTATCCCTTTTGTAAAATACCTTTATATGTAATTAAGACTAGGTTAAAGACAAAATAAAGCATTTTCACAAATTCAAACATGAGAATAAACAATCAATAAAAAGATATATGGCACACAAACAAGCAAACAATTAAGCATGGGTTGCCTCCCACGAAGCGCTTTTCTTTATTTATGAGTCTTGTAGCTAGACTCGAAGTCGTGCTCCTACGTGACTTCATTACCGTCACCTTCTACTTTCACTAGTCCTTCATCAAAAGGACGTAGACGTTGTATGCTTACCGTGGATTCATTCCCAAAGTTATCTATTATGATGAAGGTTTTATCTTTTAAATTAGTTTCCTTCACCGTATAAGGCCCAAACCGTCTTGGCTTATTCCTTCCCCATAATGCTTTTATTCTTGATTTATATAAAAGCACCTTTTCTCCATTAAAAAATTCCTTAGGGTTCTTTTGAGTTTCTGGTATTGTGGTATAGTTATTTCCTAACTTTTTATCACGTTTCCACAATGTTGCATTTAACCCTTGAACCATAAATTCTCTAAGCCATTTTTCCCATTCAGCCATTTTCTTCTTAACGGCATTATTGGAGACCTGCGAATTATTATCTTTTACCTTCTCCATAATCTTCAAAGGATATCTCGGAACAATAGGTATCCTAACTTGTCCTTTTCCACTTTTGAGTATCATAATCCCTTCACCGCATTTGATGGTTGCCTTGGCGGTGGTCAGGAAAGGTGTTCCCAGGATTAATGGCAGGTTTTTATCTTCCTCAATGTCTACAATTGCGAAGTCCACCGGATAGACAATATTGGCAACCTCAATTAAGACATCCTCCGTTATTCCTATGGGATAAACATATGAATGATTTGCTAAGGAAAGTCTAAGATTGGTCTTGGTCGGTTCCTCCTTAGTCAACTTATTATAGACTGACAGTGGCATTATGTTTGCATCAGATCCCTGGTCAGCCAAGGCATTTAGGTTCTCTAAGTCACCTATGCTACATGGAATTACAAAGTTCCCAGAGATCTCTTGCTTCTTAGTTACTGGCTTTCTCAGAATCGACTCGTACATAGGTCCAATAGGCATGGTGTCATATTCTTCCTCTCCTATTTCACCTAAGAGGGCTTTCCTAAGAACATCATTGCACCTAAAGTTTTTCACTTGGTTAATGATTGTTTTCTTATTGATCTCATGCTTAAGGTAATGCTTGATGAATTTGGGTTCATCAGCAGTCCGAGCCTCATTCTTATCCTTATTATCCTTGCTGCTCTCAGGCTCCTTTTTCTCAACTGCTCCATCCTCATCGGAAGTAATGGAAATGGCGTTAACAGGCAAAGTGGGGGTGGCGTGCTCGTCGTTCCTCACTAGCACCTTCTCGGGAATCTTCGTCTTAGTGTACTCTTTCACTAAGTCCATCATCTCCGCCATTTTGGCTTGCATCTCCTCCCTTTGCCTATAGACCTCCTTCTCAAATTTTGCTAATCTCTCCGTTTGGGCTGCCATATACTCCCTCATTTGTTCCTTAAAGCTTGGTGAGAGTGGTATTGGGGAAGTAGAACGGAAGCTCCGTTCGAGATTGAGATTTTGTTCATGACTCGGGGATTCAGAGAAGGGTGTTGGGTGATTGGAGGAACTGGTGGAGTTAACTATTCCTCGAGGGGTTCGTTCAGAGGCTCGCTTCCTTTCCATGAGATAGTCAATCCTTCTTTCGAGAGCACTCAATTGCTCTTCAGTGATGTTGGGAGACCCACGAGGAGTTGATAAGGCATTAACCACCTTAACGAGGGCTTCAGGGGATTCATTCCAGTGTTCGTGGCTTTGATCAGCAAGCTTTTCTATAATATCCCATGAGTCCTTAGCGTTGAAGTCGCTAAGCCTTCCACCGGCGGCTTGATCAATGTACCGCCTTGTGATGAAATCGGTATGGTCATAGAAGATTTGGACTTGAAGCCAAAGATCTATGCCATGGTGAGGGACTCTATGGAGTAAGTTCTTAAATCGAGTCCATGCCTCATAGAAAGATTCGCCTTGATGTTGTTGAAACGTCAAGATGTCTCATCTAAGTTTAGCGGTTCTTTCTGGTGGGAAAAATTGAGCAAGGAAACGAGAGGTGAGATCATCCCATCTTGAGATGGATCCGGCGGGAAGTCACTCAAGCCAATTACTAGCTTGGTCCCGTAGAGAGAATTGGAAGAGACGCAGGCGCGTGGTCTCCCGAGTAGTAGCATCAAGGTCGATGGAATCGACAATTTTAAGGAAATCCCTTAGATGCTGATTAGGATCTTCGGAACGAATTCCATGGAATGCACATCCGTTTTTCACCAACCGGATGGTGTCGGATCGCAGGGCCGTAGTTTGGGCTTGGTTGGGAAGCTCAATGGTGTTCCTATAGCCTAGGTGGCTCGGTCTCGAGTATTCACCAAGAGTACGGGCTCTTGGCGGGACAATGATTTGAGGGGGGTTATCACCTTCCATGATGAAAAGTGATGGAATTACGAACAAAGGTCACGAAGAAGGGGGATAGACTATGAGGAAGCTAAAAATGAGAAAAATTTACTTGATAGGAATCAAGCAAAGAAACCTAAACGAGGTGGACTACTAACTAGCTATTCTATTCCCCGGCAGCGGCGCCAAAAACTTGATAATGCTACACTCATCGTTCGGGGTCAAAGGAACTTCCTTTTCGTCGAGCAAGTTTTTCAACACCCTAGGCAGTGAACCTAATCGTTGTAGTGTAGTATTAGGGTAAGCCACGGGAATTGATATCATTCTCTAGGGGAATAGGAATGCTAGTGAGAAGTTACTACGCTAAGGTTGGGGTTGAGGAAGATTATTTTTTTATCTTTTTATATTTTTTTAGGAAATGGAAAGGTACGAATCTCGAGGTTTGGATTTGGGGGTTGGTATTTCTACTGATTACTTCTACTAATGTCTAATCTAATTAACTAAGCTAAGGTGAGGATAGTCTATGTCTATTGTTGTGTGCTCGTATGATAGCTAAAGATGTGTTTACCTAGCTGCTACTACTCCCTAGTTATCTCCTATTGATGGTTAAATTGTCACGTCCTTATTCTTAACGCGTTGTGTTTTCTAAGGTCGTAAGGTGTGCATTCCCTAACTCTTTGAAGTCACCTTTAACTGTAGTAAATGAAATCCACTAAGTCATTCATAAACTAACTTTAAAGGGTTTAGTAAACGAAATCCACTAAGTCATTCATAAACTATCAAAGATTTATCAAGTATTAAACACAACGATAGCCTAGTCGCACTCCTAAGCCAATTACAATTAAGATAAGAGACAACCTAATAATAATTAACAACTAGGTTTCATATATCTAAGCAAACAAACAAGTAAAATTAGCCGGACATGGTGAACATGCAAGCATACACACAATCAATCAAACATAGGATAGACATAATGATAAATTGAATATATGAATTAAGATATAATCAACAAACCATTACAAGATGTTTTTGGAGTGATTGAAACCTTCAAAGTTGCTGGAAAAACACCTATCTAAACCCTGGAATCGGAATTAGGGTTTAGAGCCTACAAAAAGTGAAGTTATAATGTTTTATTTATAGGCAAATTTTCTGTCGGCAAAGGGTGACAGCGTCACACTTATAAATTGACGGCGTCACGACCATTTTTTCACCAAACTGCAGATTTTCTAGTTCCGGTCGCGTGGGCTTTTGAATCACCTAAATCCGAGTTCGTATGCAAAAGTTATGGCCAAAACAGTATCAGCTACTTCGCGCGCATGTTGCACCTTGTGACGGCGTCACCTTATGGTTGTGACGCCGTCGGCTTCATCTTCTGACGCCGTCGGGATCAAATTTGGGCCGTCTGAGCTGCGACGGCCTACTCTTTTAAAACCTGACACCGTCACTTGAAAATAAGAAATTTGGCTACTGTCCCGTCACAGAATGCTCCGACGGCGTCGCAGTTAAGCAGTGACGCCGTCCCCTTGTATTTCGGCAGCTTGAGTGTCTCGATTCTTGACTTTGGCCATTTTCTTCGTATATCCGCGCCTTTTCGTCCAAATAAGTTCCATTCCAGCAATTTGCTTTCAAAAGACCTAAAAAGTGAAAAGGAACGATATTAAGTAATAACGGATACAAAAGTGATCAAATAAGGGCTTAAACGACCCCTCAAAAAGGTACATTTTAAAACCTTATCAAAGCACGAGTCATAACTTCTCGGCTTTTAATCAATCAATAGTCCAAATTATACAAAAGTCCATGTTACGGCTTTGTCGGAGTCAACTATTGACTAAAAAGTCAAAGTAACGCCGACGTAGCTCAAAGTCAACAATATATATATCAAATCCAAATTTAAAAGTCACGATATCGCAATTCAATCCCAAACCAACTCAAAACAATCTCGCCAACCAATCAATCAACCAAAAGTACTCGAAACCAATGTTATGACCCTAATGGTCATGACACGGTCGCGGTCAAGACCACGTGAACCAAACAAGCTCTAGAAGCTTTTCGGCTCCACGCGTCTCATCCAAACCTCAACTACATCAACCAACAAGCTACCAACTCGACCCGACCCAGACCCATGGTCCATGTGGGTCTCATACGCCTTTCATAAGCCACGTACGAGCCTGTAACATAATGGATTTCACAAACACACAAACAATCACAAATGTGGGCATAAAATTATATGGTTTAAGAGAGAGAAAATGGGATATTCTAGTAAGAGAAAATCATGGAAGGTTAGATTCCCAATGAACATCCAACCCTCTCCCTTGTGGGGAGAAGGCTATTTATACAAAGTATTACGCCCTCCTACGGGCTGTGGATCAGGCATACAATGGGTAAAGACCCATCCTTCCTCCACGGTGTTGCACTAGATTAAACTATGCTAATAACTGACAAACAAATAACATAATAAACGATATGTCTACGAGCTAACTTAAGCTAGATTATATTTGGGGTGACCGATACTTCACAATGGAATTTCCAATTCCTAACAATCTCCCCCTAAGGGAGGTCACCCCATGATATACATTTTAGCATTCTAGCATTTCAATTCATCTTCAGCCTTGAGCTCGTAGACTTTACTTCATCAAAATATTCAATCATTGTGCTTTCATGGTGATAATATCATAATCCAACTATAATGAACATAAAGTGGAGGTTATAGAGCTGATCCACATGATAATAAGTTTTGAGCCAGCTTTGAAATCATCAGCCACATTAAATCTCTGACTCATCCTTTATTGTTGTATCACCATTATGAGTTGATGTGATTTTCGGACCGACATGCTCACATTCTGGTTCATGATTTCTTTTCATCAGAGTAGCGGAAGCTTTAGTTGATTCATGATATTTGCAGCAGCGTAGCAGAAGCATGGAGTGAAAATATCAGAGTTATTGATGCACTTATCATGATTTCTTTAGAGATGAATGTGTTGTGTGAGCATGCGGCTATGGATTGAACTCTCCATTCTGACCAGCTGCAAACGTCGGGTGTTCCTGCATAAAACAGTTAGCAATAAAGCGCACAAGAGTGTCTTTGATCACTTTTGTTGAATTGAGGTACACGGCCCACGGTTCCCCGTTGATCAGTACAAGTACTGCCTGTGATCAGGTATAATTCTGAAAAATTTCCTTGACATGGTTTCGCAGCTGCTCTAGCCGTTCTCAAACCGGAACGTCTCAAAGAAGACAACACGGAGTGAGTGAACCAGCGAATTGAGATTCACCAATTGATGAAAGTGATTTGAAAACAATCGTGTATTTAATATAAAGGTTTTGCAATACAACGAAGGTTTTATGGAAAATCAATTATCAATCATAAATATCCTTTTTTATTTTGAAAACATAATACACAGTCGACGTGCTGAAGAGAAGAATTTTGTGCACACCGACCGGTTTTTCAAAGATATCCGTCAATCCATTTTCCTGGACAAGGAACGATTCAATAATAAAACGCTCCATTGATGAAGTCCAGATGACACAACAAGTCTTGGCAATACCACAAGGATAATGCGTAGGACTTCTCAAAATATAATCTCACGTTCCACATTGTGTGAAACTGTGAGTCGTCAAGAATTAAGTGTCCTAATGAGATTTATTGATGATCTCGTGGCTCTAGACTCAATTGTGCACATTTGATTTCCTATATCGGAGACTAGGGAGAGGGTCTCCTTCTTCAATATCAACAATCTCTAGGAGAAAGTCGATAGATTATGTAGGTTCCCCGTGAGAATGAAACAAGCCCTTTTAAGAGGAACTGGAGTGGCTAGGAAAGTTTGTGCAGTGCGTCACTGGGTCCATGACGTCTTGTCTTCAATACCAGTGTTACCTTGGTAACCACCAGTAGCATATGTATTGAACCCGGTTTCTGCCCTAAGGTTGAATTATTGGAGGGCTATTTCTTTTCACCCTTTTCACATTCCAATTCTTTTTCATTCTTCAACCCCTTCAGTGCTTACCGAGACTTCATAACTAGAACCTTGTTGGGTTTATTCCAGTAATAGCTCTGTCTCAGTCCGCACTCTTCCCGTTTCTCATTTTTCTCCTTTTTTTTCATCATACCTAAGGACTTTTACACTATCTAGTGGATTGTCCCTGGGTAGATCCCTCCGGTTCTTGCGGATCGTGGGAACAAATACCTAACCTAACCATCCTTATAACTCCATGCATAAAGTAAAATGGTCGGTCTTTTGGTATAGTTCATTCTTTCCTGAAACCAATAGAAAAATCATTTGGAAAATCAATCAAGGTACTTTTGATATGAGATCAAAGCATTTTGTACCTTAATAGTTTTGATCATTTAGAAAACCTCCCCCTCAACATGTGCATATGATTTTTAAATTGTTTAGCACATGGAAGCAAGAGTTCTTTGAAATATATTCTTGATCACATTTGATTTTCTTTGGTAAATTCTCCCCCTCAATATGTGCGTAGGATATTTGAAATCATTTTATCACATAGAGTCAAGAGTTTTTTTGAAGCACATCCACGATCACAAAAGCCATTAAGAAACCATTTGTTCCCCCTCAATATGTGCTTCGAGATTCGAAAGCGTTTAGCACATATGAGAGAGCAGTATGCACACTTGAATCAAAACGATCACCTTTTCTCAAATTTCATTATTAAATCACAAATTCTCCCCCGATCAAAAATGTCAAACCCTTTGAGATTTTGGATCCCAAGTGATTTAATAAGGTTTAGAAAACATGGGAGAATATGTGCCTGATTTAAAATCTCTTCTGGTTTATGGTTAAATGCTCCTCCATAATCATGTGCATTAAGTATTTCAAAATCGGACCGACATGCTCACATTCTGGTTCATGATTTCTTTTCATCAGAGTAGCGGAAGCTTTAGTTGATTCATGATATTTGCAGCAGCGTAGCAGAAGCATGGAGTGAAAATATCAGAGTTGTTGATGCACTTATCATGATTTCTTTAGAGATGAATATGTTGTGTGAGCATGCGGCTATGGATTGAACTCTCCATTCTGACCAGCTGCAAACGTCGGGTGTTCCTGCATAAAACAGTTAGCAATAAAGCGCACAAGAGTGTCTTTGATCACTTTTGTTGAATTGAGGTACACGGCCCACGGTTCCCCGTTGATCAGTACAAGTACTGCCTGTGATCAGGTATAATTCCAAAGAATTTCCTTGACATGGTTTCGCAGCTGCTCTAGCCGTTCTCAAACTGGAACGTCTCAAAGAAGACAACACGGAGTGAGTGAACCAGCGAATTTAGATTCACCAATTGATGAAAGTGATTTGAAAACAATCATGTATTTAATATAAAGGTTTTGCAATACAACGAAGGTTTTATGGAAAATCAATTATCAATCATAAATATCCTTTTTGATTTTGAAAACATAATACACAGTCGACGTGCTGAAGAGAAGAATTTTGTGCACACCGACCGGTTTTTCAAAGATATCCGTCAATCCATTTTCCTGGACAAGGAACGATTCAATAATGAAATGCTACATTGATGAAGTCCAGATGACACAACAAGTCTTGGCAATACCACAAGGATAATGCGTAGGACTTCTCAAAATATAATCTCACGTTCCACATTGTGTGAAACTGTGAGTCGTCAAGAATTAAGTGTCCTAATGAGATTTATTGATGATCTCGTGGCTCTAGACTCAATTGTGCACATTTTTTTTCCTATGTCGGAGACTAGGGAGAGGGTCTCCTTCTTCAATATCAACAATCTCTAGGAGAAAGTCGATAGATTATGTAGGTTCCCCGTGAGAATGAAACAAGCCCTTTTAAGAGGAACTTGAGTGGCTCGGAAAGTTTGTGCAGTGCGTCACTGGGTCCATGACGTCTTGTCTTCAATACCAGTGTTACCTTGGTAACCACCAGTAGCATATGTATTGAACCCGGTTTCTGCCCTAAGGTTGAATTATTGGAGGGCTATTTCTTTTCACCCTTTTCACATTCCAATTCTTTTTCATTCTTCAACCCCTTCAGTGCTTACCGAGACTTCATAACTAGAACCTTGTTGGGTTTATTCCAGTAATAGCTCTGTCTCAGTCCGCACTCTTCCCGTTTCTCATTTTTCTCCTTTTTTTCATCATACCTAAGGACTTTTACACTATCTAGTGGATTGTCCCTGGGTAGATCCCTCTGATTCTGGCGGATCGTGGGAACAAATACCTAACCTAACCATCCTTATAACTCCATGCATAAAGTAAAATGGTCGGTCTTTTGGTATAGTTCATTCTTTCCTGAAACCAATAGAAAAATCATTTGGAAAATCAATCAAGGTACTTTTGATATGAGATCAAAGCATTTTGTACCTTAATAGTTTTGATCATTTAGAAAACCTCCCCCTCAACATGTGCATATGATTTTTAAATTGTTTAGCACATGGAAGCAAGAGTTCTTTGAAATATATTCTTGATCACATTTGATTTTCTTTGGTAAATTCTCCCCCTCAATATGTGCATAGGATATTTGAAATCATTTTATCACATAGAGTCAAGAGTTTTTTTGAAGCACATCCACGATCACAAAAGCCATTAAGAAACCATTTGTTCCCCCTCAATATGTGCTTCGAGATTCGAAAGCGTTTAGCACATATGAGAGAGCAGTATGCACACTTGAATCAAAACGATCACCTTTTCTCAAATTTCATTATTAAATCACAAATTCTCCCCCGATCAAAAATGTCAAACCCTTTGAGATTTTGGATCCCAAGTGATTTAATAAGGTTTAGAAAACATGGGAGAATATGTGCCTGATTTAAAATCTCTTCTGGTTTATGGTTAAATGCTCCTCCATAATCATGTGCATTAAGTATTTCAAAATCGGACCGACATGCTCACATTCTGGTTCATGATTTCTTTTCATCAGAGTAGCGGAAGCTTTAGTTGATTCATGATATTTGCAGCAGCGTAGCAGAAGCATGGAGTGAAAATATCAGAGTTGTTGATGCACTTATCATGATTTCTTTAGAGATGAATATGTTGTGTGAGCATGCGGCTATGGATTGAACTCTCCATTCTGACCAGCTGCAAACGTCGGGTGTTCCTGCATAAAACAGTTAGCAATAAAGCGCACAAGAGTGTCTTTGATCACTTTTGTTGAATTGAGGTACACGGCCCACGGTTCCCCGTTGATCAGTATAAGTACTGCCTGTGATCAGGTATAATTCCAAAGAATTTCCTTGACATGGTTTCGCAGCTGCTCTAGCCGTTCTCAAACTGGAACGTCTCAAAGAAGACAACACGGAGTGAGTGAACCAGCGAATTTAGATTCACCAATTGATGAAAGTGATTTGAAAACAATCATGTATTTAATATAAAGGTTTTGCAATACAACGAAGGTTTTATGGAAAATCAATTATCAATCATAAATATCCTTTTTGATTTTGAAAACATAATACACAGTCGACGTGCTGAAGAGAAGAATTTTGTGCACACCGACCGGTTTTTCAAAGATATCCGTCAATCCATTTTCCTGGACAAGGAACAATTCAATAATGAAATGCTCCATTGATGAAGTCCAGATGACACAACAAGTCTTGGCAATACCACAAGGATAATGCGTAGGACTTCTCAAAATATAATCTCACATTCCACATTGTGTGAAACTGTGAGTCGTCAAGAATTAAGTGTCCTAATGAGATTTATTGATGATCTCGTGGCTCTAGACTCAATTGTGCACATTTGATTTCCTATGTCGGAGACTAGGGAGAGGGTCTCCTTCTTCAATATCAACAATCTCTAGGAGAAAGTCGATAGATTATGTAGGTTCCCCGTGAGAATGAAACAAGCCCTTTTAAGAGGAACTTGAGTGGCTCGGAAAGTTTGTGCAGTGCGTCACTGGGTCCATGACGTCTTGTCTTCAATACCAGTGTTACCTTGGTAACCACCAGTAGCATATGTATTGAACCCGGTTTCTGCCCTAAGGTTGAATTATTGGAGGGCTATTTCTTTTCACCCTTTTCACATTCCAATTCTTTTTCATTCTTCAACCCCTTCAGTGCTTACCGAGACTTCATAACTAGAACCTTGTTGGGTTTATTCCAGTAATAGCTCTGTCTCAGTCCGCACTCTTCCCGTTTCTCATTTTTCTCCTTTTTTTTCATCATACCTAAGGACTTTTACACTATCTAGTGGATTGTCCCTGGGTAGATCCCTCTGATTCTGGCGGATCGTGGGAACAAATACCTAACCTAACCATCCTTATAACTCCATGCATAAAGTAAAATGGTCGGTCTTTTGGTATAGTTCATTCTTTCCTGAAACCAATAGAAAAATCATTTGGAAAATCAATCAAGGTACTTTTGATATGAGATCAAAGCATTTTGTACCTTAATAGTATTGATCATTTAGAAAACCTCCCCCTCAACATGTGCATATGATTTTTAAATTGTTTAGCACATGGAAGCAAGAGTTCTTTGAAATATATTCTTGATCACATTTGATTTTCTTTGGTACATTCTCCCCCTCAATATGTGCGTAGGATATTTGAAATCATTTTATCACATAGAGTCAAGAGTTTTTTTGAAGCACATCCACGATCACAAAAGCCATTAAGAAACCATTTTTTCCCCCTCAATATGTGCTTCGAGATTCGAAAGCGTTTAGAACATATGAGAGAGCAGTATGCACACTTGAATCAAAACGATCACCTTTTCTCAAATTTCATCATTAAATCACAAATTCTCCCCCGATCAAAAATGTCAAACCCTTTGAGATTTTGGATCCCAAGTGATTTAATAAGGTTTAGAAAACATGGGAGAATATGTGCCTGATTTAAAATCTCTTATGGTTTATGGTTAAATGCTCCTCCATAATCATGTGCATTAAGTATTTCAAAATCGGACCGACATGCTCACATTCTGGTTCATGATTTCTTTTCATCAGAGTAGCGGAAGCTTTAGTTGATTCATGATATTTGCAGTAGCAGAAGCATGGAGTGAAAATATCAGAGTTGTTGATGCACTTATCATGATTTCTTTAGAGATTAATATGTTGTGTGAGCATGCAGCTATGGATTGAACTCTCCATTCTGACCAGCTGCAAACGTCGGGTGTTCCTGCATAAAACAGTTAGCAATAAAGTGCACAAGAGTGTCTTTGATCACTTTTGTTGAATTGAGGTACACGGCCCACGGTTCCCCGTTGATCAGTACAAGTACTGCCTGTGATCAGGTATAATTCTGAAAAATTTCCATGACATGGTTTCGCAGCTGCTCTAGCCGTTCTCAAACCGGAACGTCTCAAAGAAGACAACACGGAGTGAGTGAACCAGCGAATTGAGATTCACCAATTGATGAAAGTGATTTGAAAACAATCGTGTATTTAATATAAAGGTTTTGCAATACAACGAAGGTTTTACGGAAAATCAATTATCAATCATAAATATCCTTTTTGATTTTGAAAACATAATACACAGTCGACGTGCTGAAGAGAAGAATTTTGTGCACACCGACCGGTTTTTCAAAGATATCCGTCAATCCATTTTCCTGGACAAGGAACGATTCAATAATGAAATGCTCCATTGATGAAGTCCAGATGACACAACAAGTCTTGGCAATACCACAAGGATAATGCGTAGGACTTCCCAAAATATAATCTCACATTCCACATTGTGTGAAACTGTGAGTCGTCAAGAATTAAGTGTCCTAATGAGATTTATTGATGATCTCTTGGCTCTAGACTCAATTGTGCACATTTGATTTCCTATGTCGGAGACTAGGGAGAGGGTCTCCTTCTTCAATATCAACAATCTCTAGGAGAAAGTCGATAGATTATGTAGGTTCCCCGTGAGAATGAAACAAGCCCTTTTAAGAGGAACTTGAGTGGCTTGGAAAGTTTATGCAGTGCGTCACTGGGTCCATGACGTCTTGTCTTCAATACCAGTGTTACCTTGGTAACCACCAGTAGCATATGTATTGAACCCGGTTTCTGCCCTAAGGTTGAATTATTGGAGGGCTATTTCTTTTCACCCTTTTCACATTCCAATTCTTTTTCATTCTTCAACCCCTTCAGTGCTTACCGAGACTTCATAACTAGAACCTTGTTGGGTTTATTCCAGTAATAGCTCTGTCTCAGTCCGCACTCTTCCCATTTCTCATTTTTCTCCTTTTTTTTTCACCATACCTAAGGACTTTTACACTATCTAGTGGATTGTCCCTTGGTAGATCCCTCCGGTTTTGGCGGATCGTGGGAACAAATACCTAACCTAACCATCCTTATAACTCCATGCGTAAAGTAAAATGGTCGGTCTTTTGGTATAGTTCATTCTTTCCTGAAACCAATAGAAAAATCATTTGGAAAATCAATCAAGATATTTTTGATATGAGATCAAAGCATTTTGTACCTTAATAGTTTTGATCATTTAGAAAACCTCCCCCTCAACATGTGCATATGATTTTTAAATTGTTTAGCACATGGAAGCAAGAGTTCTTTGAAATATATTCTTGATCACATTTGATTTTCTTTGGTAAATTCTCCCCCTCAATATGTGCGTAGGATATTTGAAATCATTTTATCACATAGAGTCAAGAGTTTTTTTGAAGCACATCCACGATCACAAAAGCCATTAAGAAACCATTTGTTCCCCCTCAATATGTGCTTCGAGATTCGAAAGCGTTTAGCACATATGAGAGAGCAGTATGCACACTTGAATCAAAACGATCACCTTTTCTCAAATTTCATTATTAAATCACAAATTCTCCCCCGATCAAAAATGTCAAACCCTTTGAGATTTTGGATCCCAAGTGATTTAATAAGGTTTAGAAAACATGGGAGAATATGTGCCTGATTTAAAATCTCTTTTGGTTTATGGTTAAATGCTCCTCCATAATCATTTGCATTAAGTATTTCAAAATCGGACCGACATGCTCACATTCTGGTTCATGATTTCTTTTCATCAGAGTAGCGGAAGCTTTAGTTGATTCATGATATTTGCAGCAGCGTAGCAGAAGCATTGAGTGAAAATATCAGAGTTGTTGATGCACTTATCATGATTTCTTTAGAGATGAATATGTTGTGTGAGCATGCGGCTATGGATTGAACTCTCCATTCTGACCAGCTGCAAACGTCGGGTGTTCCTGCATAAAACAGTTAGCAATAAAGCGCACAAGAGTGTCTTTGATCACTTTTGTTGAATTGAGGTACACGGCCCACGGTTCCCCGTTGATCAGTACAAGTACTGCCTGTGATCAGGTAAAATTTCAAAGAATTTCTTTGACATGGTTTCGCAGCTGCTCTAGCCGTTCTCAAACCGGAACGTCTCAAAGAAGACAACACGGAGTGAGTGAACCAGCGAATTTAGATTTACCAATTGATGAAAGTGATTTGAAAACAATCGTGTATTTAATATAAAGGTTTTGCAATACAACGAAGGTTTTATGGAAAATCAATTATCAATCATGAATATCCTTTTTGATTTTGAAAACATAATACACAGTCGACGTGCTGAAGAGAAGAATTTTGTGCACACCGACCGGTTTTTCAAAGATATCCGTCCATCCATTTTCCTGGACAAGGAACGATTCAATAATGAAATGCTCCATTGATGAAGTCCAGATGACACAACAAGTCTTGGCAATACTACAAGGATAATGCGTAGGACTTCTCAAAATATAATCTCACATTCCACATTGTGTGAAACTGTGAGTCGTCAAGAATTAAGTGTCCTAATGAGATTTATTGATGATCTCGTGGCTCTAGACTCAATTGTGCACATTTGATTTCCTATGTCAGAGACTAGGGAGAGGGTCTCCTTCTTCAATATCAATAATCTCTAGGAGAAAGTCGATAGATTATGTAGGTTCCCCATGAGAATGAAACAAGCCCTTTTAAGAGGAACTTGAGTGGCTTGGAAAGTTTGTGCAGTGCGTCACTGGGTCCATGACGTCTTGTCTTCAATACCAGTGTTACCTTGGTAACCACCAGTAGCATATGTATTGAACCCGGTTTCTGCCCTAAGGTTGAATTATTGGAGGGGCTATTTCTTTTCACCCTTTTCACATTCCAATTCTTTTTCATTCTTCAACCCCTTCAGTGCTTACCGAGACTTCATAACTAGAACCTTGTTGGGTTTATTCCAGTAATAGCTCTGTCTCAGTCCGCACTCTTCCCATTTCTCATTTTTCTCCTTTTTTTTTTCATCATACCTAAGGACTTTTACACTATCTAGTGGATTGTCCCTGGGTAGATCCCTCCGAGTCTGGCGGATCGTGGGAACAAATACCTAACCTAACCATCCTTATAACTCCATGCATAAAGTAAAATGGTCGGTCTTTTGGTATAGTTCATTCTTTCCAGAAACCAATAGAAAAATCATTTGGAAAATCAATCAAGGTACTTTTGATATGAGATCAAAGCATTTTGTACCTTAATAGTTTTGATCATTTAGAAAACCTCCCCCTCAACATGTGCATATGATTTTTAAATTGTTTAGCACATGGAAGCAAGAGTTCTTTGAAATATATTCTTGATCACATTTGATTTTCTTTGGTAAATTCTCCCCCTCAATATGTGCGTAGGATATTTGAAATCATTTTATCACATAGAGTCAAGAGTTTTTTTGAAGCACATCCACGATCACAAAAGCCATTAAGAAACCATTTGTTCCCCCTCAATATGTGCTTCGAGATTCGAAAGCGTTTAGCACATATGAGAGAGCAGTATGCACACTTGAATCAAAACGATCACCTTTTCTCAAATTTCATTATTAAATCACAAATTCTCCCCCGATCAAAAATGTCAAACCCTTTGAGATTTTGGATCCCAAGTGATTTAATAAGGTTTAGAAAACATTGGCGAATATGTGCCTGATTTAAAATCTCTTCTGGTTTATGGTTAAATGCTCCTCCATAATCATGTGCATTAAGTATTTCAAAATCGGACCGACATGCTCACATTCTGGTTCATGATTTCTTTTCATCAGAGTAGCGGAAGCTTTAGTTGATTCATGATATTTGCAGCAGCGTAGCAGAAGCATGGAGTGAAAATATCAGAGTTGTTGATGCACTTATCATGATTTCTTTAGAGATGAATATGTTGTGTGAGCATGCGGCTATGGATTGAACTCTCCATTCTGACCAGCTGCAAACGTCGGGTGTTCCTGCATAAAACAGTTAGCAATAAAGCGCACAAGAGTGTCTTTGATCACTTTTGTTGAATTGAGGTACACGGCCCACGGTTCCCCGTTGATCAGTACAAGTACTGCCTGTGATCAGGTATAATTCCAAAGAATTTCCTTGACATGGTTTCGCAGCTGCTCTAGCCGTTCTCAAACCGGAACGTCTCAAAGAAGACAACACGGAGTGAGTGAACCAGCGAATTTAGATTCACCAATTGATGAAAGTGATTTGAAAACAATCGTGTATTTAATATAAAGGTTTTGCAATACAACGAAGGTTTTATGGAAAATCAATTATCAATCATGAATATCCTTTTTGATTTTGAAAACATAATACACAGTCGACGTGCTGAAGAGAAGAATTTTGTGCACACCGACCGGTTTTTCAAAGATATCCGTCCATCCATTTTCCTGGACAAGGAACGATTCAATAATGAAATGCTCCATTGATGAAGTCCAGATGACACAACAAGTCTTGGCAATACCACAAGGATAATGCGTAGGACTTCTCAAAATATAATATCACATTCCACATTGTGTGAAACTGTGAGTCGTCAAGAATTAAGTGTCCTAATGAGATTTATTGATGATCTCGTGGCTCTAGACTCAATTGTGCACATTTGATTTCCTATGTCGGAGACTATGGAGAGGGTCTCCCTCTTCAATATCAACAATCTCTAGGAGAAAGTCGATAGATTATGTAGGTTCCCCGTGAGAATGAAACAAGCCCTTTTAAGAGGAACTTGAGTGGCTTGAAAAGTTTGTGCAGTGCGTCACTGGGTCCATGACGTCTTGTATTCAATACCAGTGTTACCTTGGTAACCACCAGTAGCATATGTATTGAACCCGGTTTCTGCCCTAAGGTTGAATTATTGGAGGGCTATTTCTTTTCACCCTTTTCACATTCCAATTCTTTTTCATTCTTCAACCCCTTCAGTGCTTACCGAGACTTCATAACTAGAACCTTGTTGGGTTTATTCCAGTAATAGCTCTGTCTCAGTCCGCACTCTTCCCATTTCTCATTTTTCTCCTTTTTTTTCATCATACCTAAGGACTTTTACACTATCTAGTGGATTGTCCCTGGGTAGATCCCTCCGGTTCTGGCGGATCGTAGGAACAAATACCTAACCTAACCATCCTTATAACTCCATGCATAAAGTAAGATGGTCGGTCTTTTGGTATAGTTCATTCTTTCCTGAAACCAATAGAAAAATCATTTGGAAAATCAATCAAGGTACTTTTGATATGAGATCAAAGCATTTTGTACCTTAATAGTTTTGATCATTTAGAAAACCTCCCCCTCAACATGTGCATATGATTTTTAAATTTTTTAGCACATGGAAGCAAGAGTTCTTTGAAATATATTCTTGATCACATTTGATTTTCTTTGGTAAATTCTCCCCCTCAATATGTGCGTAGGATATTTGAAATCATTTTATCACATAGAGTCAAGAGTTTTTTTAAAGCACATCCACGATCACAAAAGCCATTAAGAAACCATTTGTTCCCCCTCAATATGTGCTTCGAGATTCGAAAGCGTTTAGCACATATGAGAGAGCAGTATGCACACTTGAATCAAAACGATCACCTTTTCTCAAATTTCATTATTAAATCACAAATTCTCCCCCGATCAAAAATGTCAAACCCTTTGAGATTTTGGATCCCAAGTGATTTAATAAGGTTTAGAAAACATTGGAGAATATGTGCCTGATTTAAAAGCTCTTCTGGTTTATGGTTAAATGCTCCTCCATAATCATGTGCATTAAGTATTTCAAAATCGGACCGACATGCTCACATTCTGGTTCATGATTTCTTTTCATCAGAGTAGCGGAAGCTTTAGTTGATTCATGATATTGGCAGCAGCGTAGCAGAAGCATGGAGTGAAAATATCAGAGTTGTTGATGCACTTATCATGATTTCTTTAGAGATGAATATGTTGTGTGAGCATGCGGCTATGGATTGAACTCTCCATTCTGACCAGCTGCAATCGTCGGGTGTTCCTGCATAAAACAGATAGCAATAAAGCGCACAAGAGTGTCTTTGATCACTTTTGTTGAATTCAGGTACACGGCCCACGGTTCCCCGTTGATCAGTACAAGTACTGCCTGTGATCAGGTATAATTCCAAAGAATTTCCTTGACATGGTTTCGCAGCTGCTCTAGCCGTTCTCAAACCGGAATGTCTCAAAGAAGACAACACGGAGTGAGTGAACCAGCGAATTTAGATTCACCAATTGATGAAAGTGATTTGAAAACAATCGTGTATTTAATATAAAGGTTTTGCAATACAACGAAGCTTTTATGGAAAATCAATTATCAATCATAAATATCCTTTTTGATTTTGAAAACATAATACACAGTCGACGTGCTGAAGAGAAGAATTTTGTGCACACCGACCGGTTTTTCAAAGATATCCGTCAATCCATTTTCCTGGACAAGGAACGATTCAATAATGAAATGCTCCATTGATGAAGTCCAGATGACACAACAAGTCTTGGCAATAACACAAGGATAATGCGTAGGACTTCTCAAAATATAATATCACATTCCACATTGTGTGAAACTGTGAGTCGTCAAGAATTAAGTGTCCTAATGAGATTTATTGATGATCTCGTGGCTCTAGACTCAATTGTGCACATTTGATTTCCTATGTCGGAGACTAGGGAGAGGGTCTCCTTCTTCAATATCAACAATCTCTAGGAGAAAGTCGATAGATTATGTAGGTTCCCCGTGAGAATGAAACAAGCCCTTTTAAGAGGAACTTGAGTGGCTCGGAAAGTTTGTGCAGTGCGTCACTGGGTCCATGACGTCTTGTCTTCAATACCAGTGTTACCTTGGTAACCACCAGTAGCATATGTATTGAACCCGGTTTCTGCCCTAAGGTTGAATTATTGGAGGGCTATTTCTTTTCACCCTTTTCACATTCCAATTATTTTTCATTCTTCAACCCCTTCAGTGCTTACCGAGACTTCATAACTAGAACCTTGTTGGGTTTATTCCAGTAATAGCTCTGTCTCAGTCCGCACTCTTCCCATTTCTCATTTTTCTCCTTTTTTTTCATCATACCTAAGGACTTTTACACTATCTAGTGGATTGTCCCTGGGTAGATCCCTCCGGTTCTGGTGGATCGTGGGAACAAATACCTAACCTAACCATCCTTATAACTCCATGCATAAAGTAAAATGGTCGGTCTTTTGGTATAGTTCATTCTTTCCTGAAACCAATAGAAAAATCACTTGGAAAATCAATCAAGGTACTTTTGATATGAGATCAAATCATTTTGTACCTTAATAGTTTTGATCATTTAGAAAACCTCCCCCTCAACATGTGCATATGATTTTTAAATTGTTTAGCACATGGAAGCAAGAGTTCTTTGAAATATATTCTTGATCACATTTGATTTTCTTTGGTAAATTATCCCCCTCAATATGTGCGTAGGATATTTGAAATCATTTTATCACATAGAGTCAAGAGTTTTTTTGAAGCACATCCACGATCACAAAAGCCATTAAGAAACCATTTGTTCCCCCTCAATATGTGCTTCAAGATTCGAAAGCGTTTAGCACATATGAGAGAGCAGTATGCACACTTGAATCAAAACAATCACCTTTTCTCAAATTTCATTATTAAATCACAAATTCTCCCCCGATCAAAAATGTCAAACCCTTTGAGATTTTGGATCCCAAGTGATTTAATAAGGTTTAGAAAACATTGGAGAATATGTGCCTGATTTAAAATCTTTTCTGGTTTATGGTTAAATGCTCCTCCATAATCATGTGCATTAAGTATTTCAAAATCAGACCGACATGCTCACATTCTGGTTCATGATTTCTTTTCATCAGAGTAGCGGAAGCTTTAGTTGATTCATGATATTTGCAGCAGCGTAGCAGAAGCATGGAGTGAAAATATCAGAGTTGTTGATGCACTTATCATGATTTCTTTAGAGATGAATATGTTGTGTGAGCATGCGGCTATGGATTGAACTCTCCATTCTGACCAGCTGCAAACGTCGGGTGTTCCTGCAAAAAACAGTTAGCAATAAAGTGCACAAGAGTGTCTTTGATCACTTTTGTTGAATTGAGGTACACGGCCCACGGTTCCCCATTGATCAGTACAAGTACTGCATGTGATCAGGTATAATTCCAAAGAATTTCCTTGACATGGTTTCGCAGCTGCTCTAGCCGTTCTCAAACCGGAACGTCTCAAAGAAGACAACACAGAGTGAGTGAACCAGCGAATTTAGATTCACCAATTGATGAAAGTGATTTGAAAACAATCGTGTATTTAATATAAAGGTTTTGAAATACAACGAAGGTTTTATGGAAAATCAATTATCAATCATAAATATCCTTTTTGATTTTGAAAACATAATACACAGTCGATGTGCTGAAGAGAAGAATTTTGTGCACACCGACCGGTTTTTCAAAGATATCCGTCAATCCATTTTCCTGGACAAGGAACGATTAAATAATGAAATGCTCCATTGATGAAGTCCAGATGACACAACAAGTCTTGGCAATACCACAAGGATAATGCGTAGGACTTCTCAAAATATAATATCACATTCCACATTGTGTGAAACTGTGAGTCGTCAAGAATTAAGTGTCCTAATGAGATTTATTGATGATCTCGTGGCTCTAGACTCAATTGTGCACATTTGATTTCCTATGTCGGAGACTAGGGAGAGGGTCTCCCTCTTCAATATCAACAATCTCTAGGAGAAAGTCGATAGATTATGTAGGTTCCCCGTGAGAATGAAACAAGCCCTTTTAAGAGGAACTTGAGTGGCTTGGAAAGTTTGTGCAGTGCGTCACTGGGTCCATGACGTCTTGTCTTCAATACCAGTGTTACCTTGGTAACCACCAGTAGCATATGTATTGAACCCGGTTTCTGCCCTAAGGTTGAATTATTGGAGGGCTATTTCTTTTCACCCTTTTCACATTCCAATTATTTTTCATTCTTCAACCCCTTCAGTGCTTACCGAGACTTCATAACTAGAACCTTGTTGGGTTTATTCCAGTAATAGCTCTGTCTCAGTCCGCACTCTTCCCATTTCTCATTTTTCTCCTTTTTTTCATCATACCTAAGGACTTTTACACTATCTAGTGGATTGTCCCTGGGTAGATCCCTCCGGTTCTGGCGGATCATGGGAACAAATACCTAACCTAACCATCCTTATAACTCCATGCATAAAGTAAAATGGTCGGTCTTTTGGTATAGTTCATTCTTTCTTGAAACCAATAGAAAAATCATTTGGAAAATCAATCAAGGTACTTTTGATACGAGATCAAAGCATTTTGTACCTTAATAGTTTTGATCATTTAGAAAACCTCCCCCTCAACATGTGCATATGATTTTTAAATTGTTTAGCACATGGAAGCAAGAGTTCTTTGAAATATATTCTTGATCACATTTAATTTTCTTTGGTAAATTCTCCCCCTCAATATGTGCGTAGGATATTTGAAATCATTTTATCACATAGAGGCAAGAGTTCTTTTGAAGCACATCCACGATCACAAAAGCCATTAAGAAACCATTTGTTCCCCCTCAATATGTGCTTCGTGATTCGAAAGCGTTTAGCACATATGAGAGAGCAGTATGTACACTTGAATCAAAACGATCACCTTTTCTCAAATTTCATTATTAAATCACAAATTCTCCCCCGATCAAAAATGTCAAACCCTTTGAGATTTTGGATCCCAAGTGATTTAATAAGGTTTAGAAAACATGGGAGAATATGTGCCTGATTTAAAAGCTCTTCTGGTTTATGGTTAAATGCTCCTCCACAATCATGTGCATTAAGTATTTCAAAATCGTTTGGCACATGAAGGAAGGAGTGCTTTAGAAACAATCACCCTTTTAAAACCGATTTGAGATTTAAATCACGATCTCTCCCCCGATCAAAAATTTCAAACCAATTGAGATTTTGGATCCCGATTGATTGAAATCATTTGGAAAATTTTAGGGGAAAGACGTGGCAAGACTTAATTTTTGAAAAATGACAGATGAGGACCAATAACAGACATTAAATATTGTTAGTGTCAGGTATGATAATTTTTAGGAGATATTTAAGTAAAACAAAACAATTTCACAATCAAACAAGAACAGAAAAAATTTCATTTTGAAAGATCTTGATTCTTAAAGAAAATAATACCATGACATAACATTAAATCTTTAGATCACCACATTATAACGTACAAACGGACTTTTTGTTGAAATATCGTTTGAAAATATTTAATTTGAAATCACTGAAGATTTGACAAAATAAAGTCCGGTTGATTTCAAAAACTTTGAATCCGATTTATTTTCAAAACAATATTTTTCCTTTTTCAAAACAATATTTTTCAAAATTGTTTAAAAATGGTATCATCACTACTTATCCTACACAAAGATACGTTAGGTGGTTGAGCTGCTTTTGTTGTTGTTGCTGGAGGTTTGGAAGAAAACCATCTGCAGAAGCAGTGAGACTTCTTACGTTGCATTATAATGCCAACTGAGGTCAAATTAAGCTCCGTTTCTTCATTTGCTGATGAATAAAACCATCTGCTGATGCAGTGAGACCTATTACGTTGCATTTTTACATGCCAACTCTCCATAAAAGTCCAATTAAGCTTCGTTTCTTCATTTGTCAACCCAAGATATAGCTACCCTTTCCTTTCGGAATCCATTCATAATTGTGGGATCCGGATCGGGAACATTCTTATAATCCATGATATCTGCATACGTTAGTAGACATACAGACAGATATATGGTGGTCGACAACACCCAAACAGCAATCGACTAATAAAAGTCAATCCAACATATCAATCAGTTAATATAAGGCATGGGATGTATGTGTTCATCAAACTATAATCATCTAATCCTAACAATCATATCCTAGGCACCTAGTCCTTCAACGTAGGTTAACATCATTTTTCAGTTAAGCATTTAGGATAATTAAGAAAGCCCGTTAGATGATATAGATTTGAAAACATTCTCCCCCTCAATCAATGACTTATTTTCTGAATAGTTTAAAAGCGCTGAAGTCATTGATTGAGTTTTCAATTTTTACGAAAACTCTGAATCTGATTGATTTACAAACAACTCAATTTCCACCATTTTTGAATACAACAAATATTTTTCTGAAGAATTATAGACGGAAAAACATTTGTGTAGGAACAGCAGTCCTTCGACATACTTTCCTCATTTTTTTTTAAGGATAAGTGCACGAAATATTTTGAAAATTGGTTTAGCGCAGCACTTTCCTTTCTTTAAAAGAGCAGGTTGCTATCTGAAATAATAGCAAACCATTGTTTAAGCACGGGTTACAGTCTGAAATAACTGCAAGCCATTTAAAGAGACATGATTTGGAAAAAAGAATATTTACACCTCCTGCTCGAACATCATCTATGGTCTCGTGCCATTATTGAATGACATTTCTAAGACCGCAGATGTTATCGATACCAGAAGACATGTCTTTGAAAAAACAATATTTTTGATATTTTTCAAATTTTCTAATTTTTTATGGGTTTTAGTTGGTTTTATATTTTTGTATTTTGTTTTTTTTTTTTTTTTTTTTTTTGAATAAATATGTACAATGATAGAGTAGATGATATAGTTTAAGAAGATGATGATACGAGTATCGAGATAAGGATATCGAGCAGCACGATGTAGAAGATAGAATTCGTCATCTCTTGAACTTCCACCACCAAAGCTTTCGAGGCTCCAGAATTGAGAGAAATTGAACCATCTGAAAGTGAGACTTTGGCAGCTTCCCCCCAAACCGAAAATCCTTTAGTTGAGCAGATTCAAAGCTTTCTTTCAAGCTTCCCTTAGCCAGGTGCACAAAGAAGCACACCATTATCATCGAACCTGCTGCTCCTTTTAAGAATAATCATCGTGATTCATCGTTCGGGGTTATATCATCCAATAGAAGAACAGCAACGTTTCATCCCACGCTTAAATAACTCTTCTCAAATTCCTTTTCCACTGAAGTCAGAAGCAATCCATTCCAAAAGGTGTCAAGAGAACACATTCCCCCAAGTAGATGAATTGATGCAGTCAGTCTCTTAGACTAGAGCTCACGAACCCGAATACACATATACCCGAAGACAGAGAAACTTATACCATCGAAGTAGCAGATTAAGTCCAATAGCCAAAGAATAACCTCGATGTATAATTTTCTCTCCCCCTGAAGAAAGTGTATGAAGCTCAAGAACCCGAAGTACCCGAATGCCCAAAGAGAGAATAACCGATAACATTGAAGAAGCAGGCCGAATCACTGATTATCTCTACGGATGACAATCTCTGCGGATGTCAACTCCGGTATAAGTTATTATATCTCTGAATCACTGATTATGCACTCAAGTGAAACAGCTGAGCATCCTCAATGTGCACAACTTCTCTCCCCTGATGATTGCGGTAACATTGAAATCATCACACATTTTTGTACTTAAACTAAATCTTCCATCTCTTCCCCCACATAGTTGGAATAAGAACACTAAAATCCTTGATGAGTAAAACCTTGAGTTTCTCTGCGGTCATGACATTAGTCTTCCCGGGATATCTTCAATCACTTAGAAGAATTAAGTGCATCAAGTTTACTCGCTTTGTGTTTAGATGTGTGTCTCCTTCCCCCTTGCTGGTTTTGACACTTCAGAATCAGCAACATCTTATCAGCCCAAATACTTGAAATCTTTTTGAGAAGATCACTTTTAACCTTTGTGAGAATCAACTTGCTGAAGAATATGAGCAAGTCTAATTGGGGATTAAATTCGACATTTCACCCCCCCTCCCCAATTAGTCCTCTCCCCTAAACCGACAATCTTTATAATGAATGCTTGAATTAAGAAGAAGTCTTTAGATCTTTAAATGAAACTCGTCTTTAGTCTTCTAACATGTAGCAGAAAATGTAGAACAGACTGTAGACTCGACCTTCTTCAAGATTGTCCAGTTGGGGAATAGAAAGTCAACATCTTCAACTCACCAAATGTATTCCTGTTAACATACAAATAGCAAATCCCCTTAACTCAAATCCCTCCCAATCAAACAAGAACAGAAAGATGTTCATTAAGGAAATCAACCCCGCAACTGGAAGCACTTTGTCATTAATCAAATCAGCCCGTGTGAAGATGTTAACCAACGACTCTTAGTAGAAAACTCCATGTGAAGATCACCCAATAAGAAGAAGCTCGATTCTTACATGATTTTGGAGCCGTTTGACCATTTATTCTCAGAAATCAATCAACCATGCAGTAAATTCACACTTCTTCTCCCCCTTAAGAATTGCATACAGAGTTACCGTTCTTGATTGAATAAGTGAATATCTTCAACAAATGTATTCTATTCACACTTTTCCTCCGCAAAAATTAGCACATGATGTCGCCATCGTCGTTATAGTTGAGCAAGTGGAATAAGAGAACAATCAACATTAGCCCGGTTCACTTGATAATTGAAAGCGCATGGAAAAAGCATGAAGCATGTTGATGAGAATGGTCATAATAAGAAGATTTCTCTTCTTCCGAAGATAATGCGCACTGAAGCGTACACATTTCTTTTCTTTGAGAACGAGGCTTGAACTGTTGTGTTCAAACGTCTTTTTTTAATTTTTTATTTAATTTTTTTTTAAAGAAAACTAATTTGTACACTGATTCATGAGAACGAGTCCTGATTCAAATTGAACAGGAGTCAAAGTACGGGGTACATCAATTCTGACAATCTACAATTCTTGAGTGAGCAATCTTCATTTCTGATGGAAACCATGTCATGATGTTCATGATTGAATTGAGCATTGTACCTGAAAAAGACTGAGGACAATTTACACTAGAAGCACATGTATTATTGCAAATAGATGAGTTAGTAACACGAGTAACCTCACTATTGGATGTTGCACAGTGTGATCTAGGAGTGTAATTAATAGAAGTCCCTTTAGGTTCAATATTCTTGAAGAGTTTTCCTGTGGGCATCCACTTAAGGCAAGATCTAGGTATGTAAGCCCGTTTGGATCTTGAAAACTTAAATAATCTACCAGTGGAAATCCATTTGAAACAACTGCTAGTAGATTTGGATGAAACCACTTCCCTGTTTTGAATATTGGTCCTTTTGTAATCAGTTTGTTTCTTAGGGGATTGATCGGTCATTTGATGCTTCTTATAAGAACTAGATGAACTCCTAATATTCATGATCTTAGGGCTTCGAACATTAAGCTGGGATTTTTATTCATCATATCGGAAAGAGATAGAGAAGTGACTGGTTTTGACAAAACAGTATTCTCATTAACTTGGGAGGCAAGCTTAGATTTTGATAGTTTAAATCTTTCTGTTCTAAAAGCATTGGGCTGCCTAACTACAGTACGTTATGGGTTGTTTGGCTTTCCCAACGTGGATGGTTTTGCAAACTTAGTGTTCACCCTATTTCCAATAGATTTCCTAAGTTCATTTTTTAAGGCAACAATGGCGAAGCTCTTATCCTGAATTTGGGCTTTGAGGGCATCAATGTCTGCCAACCAGGTTCTGGTTTGATCTAGCAACTTGGAACTGTTCTCTAATAAGTTCTTTCTTAAGGACTCATTTTCCCTTAATAAGTTGGACACACACAGAGCCACTTCATCATTCCTAGATTTGAGCGTACCACATACCTCATGGTTAGGATTGTTCATCCCAATATGACATTTCTTGTGCAGATCTGAGAGTTTTAATTTCAGATTGCATATGGTTGAATCTTTGTCCTGAATCTGGGTTTTTAAGTGGTTAATTTCAAAAAATTCTTGAAATTCTGGGAATTCAGGATTAATGTAAGGTTTTGTAGCAAGAAAACTTTCTTCTCTTTGTTGTATTGCAATTTCCAAGGAAATACAATGTTTTTCAAGAATTGAGTGATTGTGTGAAAGTTCATCATAAACCCCTTTTTCAACCATGTCATTAGTTTTAAAAGTTTTAGATTCAGGCTCAACCAATACACATTTAACAATATCATGTTCAAAGTTAGGATCAAATTGATCAGGTACGTTAGCACATGCATTATGTTGATCAGTTAAGGGTACCTCATTACATGACACCTATTCATTTGCTGGTGTGGCATCTGTATTCACCTCATGCATAACAGGAGTTACTGAAATGCAAGCTGTTTCAAGCTTTTCTGACTCTGAGCCATTGTCTTCAGTACAGCCGGTTACATCATCCTTTGTTGTATCAGATATTCTGTATTCAGCATCATCAGTTCTTTCAATTGATCCATTACCCAACATATTACAACTTTCACTTAATTTATCATGACACCCATTCAACTCTTTCAAATTATCATTCTCTTGAGCAGCTTCCTTAATGTACACTTCCACACTATTCATAAGTTGGATAAATGTGGTGATGAACTCATGAATTTCCATTCCAGTATGTTTCTTGAAGGAAATTCCAGTCACGTATTGATCAAAGTCTTCGGAATATTCCCCCTTGATAAATGGCTGAAATTGATTGTAGATTACTTGAAGTGCAGCATTAGAATCATCAATTAATACCTTCTGTTTGGTAATTTGAAGCTTCAGTTGTTCTTAATTCAGCAACACGGTTTTTGTCATAGTGGGTAAGTCTTGACGGAAGAGAGCACTGCATGTTCGACTCATAGTAGTGGATAACAGTTGTGTGAGGTGCTGATGAAGTAGTTGAAAGGGCACAATGTTGCATTCCATTAGCTTTGCATCATGTGTCATTAGCAAGTGTGATTCTTTGTTGATTGACTCAGAATGTGAAGTGTTTTGATCATAATTTACTGAATCAATCATGGTTAAATATTCTAGGTTCTAAACAGTTTCATTGTTCTATGAGGTATCATAAAGTTCGAGCACTTTGGAGATTAAAGGGTCAGTCGAGTAAGACATTGTATTGAAAGCAAATGACAAGTTTTGATTAGTCTCAAATCGCTTACAGTAACTTGCTTTAGGACAAATTGCTCAAATCAAGTCAAATCGCACAGTCAATAAGTCGCTCAAAAGTGACAAGTCGCATATACTACCAAATCGCTTAAATCACAACAAGTCGCTTGATCAAGACAAATCGCTTAACCAAGACAAATCGCTTAAGCTTACAACTCGCTTCAATAGTCGCTACTCCGAATAAATCGCACAAGTACACCCACTAACCGGACAAATCGCTTAAGTAAGTGATTTGAAACTGACACAGATCGCTTCCAAAACAGGGACAAATCGCTCACTTGAAACAGTTTACCGAGAGACAAATCGCTTCAAAGAACACAAACAAAACGCCACTTTTTAATCCAAAAACAATCCAACCACAGTGATTCAAGCCTTCCAAATCACAACATAAACACTTATGATGATCCTAAACACAAAAGTACTATCAACATCCAAACTTTAACACAAGAAATTGTCCAAATGATGCAAAAACCAATCAACTTTTTCAAACCCTTCCAAATCACAACCTAAACACTTATGATGATCCTAAACACAAAAGTACTATCAACATCCAAACTTTAACACAAGAAATTATCCAAATGATGCAAAAACCACTCAACTTTTTCAAACCCAAAAACCAATAAAAAACCACTAGAAATCCAAGAATATGTAAGAGAGATGATCAAACCATGGCTCTTGATACCATTTGTAACATATTGGATTTCACAAACACACAAACAATCACAAATGTGGGCGTAAAATTGTATGGTTTAAGAGAGAGAAAATGGGTTATTCTAGTAAGAGAAACTCACGGAAGGTTAGATTCCCAATGAACATCCAACCCTCTCCCTTGTGGGGAGAGGGTTATTTATACAAAGTATTACGCCCTCCTACCGGCTGTGGATCAGGCATACAATGGGTAAAGACCCGTCCTTCCTCCACGGTGTTGCACTAGATTAAACTATGCTAATAACTGACTAACAAATAACATAATAAACGATATGTCTACGAGCTAACTTAAGCTAGATTATATTTGGGGTGACCGATACTTCACAATGGAATTTCCAATTCCTAACAGAGCCCTAGGTGGTTCGTACATCCCATGTTTCACAACCAAACACAACCAATTCAATTCCACAACACCCAAATCCAATCATTCAAGCTCCAAACACTAACCAAACACAAAACCCATCATCTATCTTAACCAAAAATATAAAGCTAAACCTAAAATGCATAAACCCATCAAATTGATACACCACACATTTACCAAACACGAATTACTTGTTTATTTAGTCACTAATTAGACTTAATTTCATGTTCCACCCAAAAGCCCCAAATTTGTTCATAGGGTCGAAACCCTAATTTTCAATTCGTGGCTTATTATTGCCCAAACAAGCTCAAAACTTGTTCCATTTACCTTATTCAATCACCAATTGCAAAACCCACTTGAAACCCTAAAAGTACGAATCTTAATCCTTGAATTTGAAGGTGTTATTGAAGTCTAAATGGAGCGTGTAATATATGGTTGGAAAGAGGAGAAAGAGAGCTTCAAGATGGTGGTGGGGGTGTTTGGTGACGCGCCGTCGGCGGGCCGTGGTGGCCGGAATAGTGGCCGGCTGTAACATATTGGATTTCACAAACACACTAAACCAAAGATCAAAGAGGCGTATACTATGGTTTTAGAGAGAGAAAGTTAGAGGTTGGGAACTTTAGTGAGAGAAATAAAAATCTTATTATGAGCTCCAACTCTCTACCTTGGGAGGTAGAGAGTATTTATAGTCTTACACAAATCGCCACCTACGGGCTGTGAATCAGGCATACAGTGGGTAAAGACCCGTCCGTCCTCCACGGTGTTACTTAACAAAATACTACTAACCATTAACTAATCTACGACTACGAGCTTTCTAATGATTATATATACTTGAGATGACCGACTCTTTAATAACTGGATTTACTAAATCCTAAAAATCTCCCCCTAAGGGAGGTCACCTCAAAATTACATTGAATACAAACAGATATTACAATAAGATTGTTGTTGGATTCTTGTTAATGTTCTTTGCATAGAAGCTCGTAGTCATTGATTCTTCATTATTGCATGTTTGGATAATCAGTGTGGAGGTCTTTAACTGATCCACGTGATAATGAGTTTTGAGCCAGCATTGAGATCATTAGCTAACATAAATCTCTGACTCTTCCATTTTGGTGTTGGTATTATGTGATGTTGTGACATTTGGACCGATATGCTCACATTCTGGATCATGATTTCTTCTTATCAGAGTAGCGGAAGCTTTAGTTGATTCATGATATTTGCAGTCTCGTAGCAGAAGCATGGAGTGAAAATATCAGAGTCATTGATGCACTAATCATGATTTCTTTAGAGATGAATGTGTTGTGTGAGCATGCGGCTATGGATTGACTGCTTCATTCTGATCAGCTGCAAACATCGGGCGTACCTGCATACAACAGTTAGCAATAAAGCGCATGAAAGTGTCTTTGATCACTTTCGTTGAATTGAGGTACACGGCCCACGGTTCCCCGTCGATCAGTACAAGTAATGCCTGTGATCAGGTATAATTTCGAAGAATTTCCTTGACAGGGTTTCGCAGCTGGTCTAGCTGTTCTTAAACCGGAACGTCTCAAAGAAGACAACACGGAGTGAGTGAACCAGCGAATTGAGATTCACTGATTGATGAAAAGAGATTTGAAAAAACAATCGTGTACCGCTCAATAGAAATTGTTTTTGCAATACAACGAAGGTTTTAAAGAAAATCAATTATCAATCATAAACACCTTTTATTTTGAAATATTAGTACATAGTCGATGTGCTAAGGAAAAGGATTTTAAGCACAACGACCGGTTTTTCAAAGGTATCCGTCAATCCATAACCTGAACCAGGATTGATTCAATAGATTGAATCGCCCCATTGTTTCTGTTTAGTTGTCACATGGTTGATCTATTGGATAGATCTAACATGCCACCCACCAGGAGCTTGTTTGATGTTGGCTCCAGAAGGCTTTCCATCTTCATTGTAAATATGTTTGCATATCACTCAGATGTTCTAGCAATACCACAAGGATAATGCGTAGGACTCATAAGATATAATCTCTCTTTCCACATTGTGTAAAACAGAGAGTATTCATTGACAGTGTCCTAATGAGATTTATAGATGATCTCGTGGCTCTAGACTTAATTGTGCACATTTGGTTTCCTATGTCGAAGACTAGGAGAGGGTCTCCTTCTTCAATAGCAACAAACTCTAGGAGAAAGTCGATAGATAATGTCGGTTCCCCGTGAGAATGAAACAAGCCCTTTTAAGAGGAACTTGAGTGGTTTGGGAAATTGTAGTGCAGTGCGTCACTGGGTTCATGACGTCTTGTCTTCAATACCAGTGTTACCTTAGTAAACACCAGTAGCATATGTATTGAACCTGGTTTCTGCCCTAAGGTTGAATAAATGGAGGGCTATTTCTTTTCACCCTTTTTTACATTCAATTCTTTTTCATTCTTCAACCTCTTCAGTGCTTACCGAGATTTCATAAATAGAACCTTGTTGGGTTTATTCCAGTTTTAGCTCTATCTCAGTCCGCACTCTTCCCATATCTCACTTTTCTCCTTTTTTCATCATACCTAAGGACTCAACACTATCTAGTGGATTGTCCTTGGGTAGATCCCTCTGGTTCTGGCGGATCGTGGGAACAAATACCTAACCTAACCATCCTTATATCACCATACATAAAGTAAATTTGGTCGGTCTATTTGGTATTGTTCATCTGCCGTTGGAACCAATTGAAAACCATTTGAAAATCAATCCAGATACTTGTGATATATTATCAAAGCATTTTGTACCTGAATTGTTTTTGATATTTTTAGAAAAAGAGCTCCCCCTCAACATATGCATCATGTATTAGAAATCGTTTTAGCACACGGAGGCAAGAGGAAGAATTAACTTCTTAGATTACCATTTTCTAAAAGATATCAACATCACTTCCCTGATCAAATCAAGTAGATAAAGCATATTGAGGAAGGATGAGGTTTTCATAAGTTTGCTCCCCCTTAATATGTGCCTCGAGGTTTCAAAGAGTTTTGCACATATTAGAAGGAACCTGCACTTAGAGGCAAATCAATCACATTTCAATTCTTTGTGGTTTTAAAAAGGTGCTCCCCCTCAACATGTGCATGGAAAATTTGAAATCGTTTGGCACATGAGGGGAGGAAAGCATGCAAAACACTTGTGAAACCATTTATCGAATCATCAGTTTAAATCCAATTTAAATCACAAATTCTCCCCCGATCACAATTTTCTAATCATTTGAGATTTGTGATCTCTGTAGATTTAAATTGATTTTGAAAGCTTTTGAGGAGAATTGTGACTTGATTATGAAAACATTTTAACTGATAAGGATCGGATTATGAGACTTTAAACTCCATTGATTAAACATGCATGATTATCTTTTTGAAAACAATTGTATGACGAATAACCTTTTGATTTAATTGAAATCATTCTCCCCCTCAATCAATGACATAAGTTGTTGATTGATAGATAGATATTTTTGACAACCGTTAAGTCCAGATGAGTTTCAAAAATAGATTCCGAGTTATTTTTCAAAGCAATTAGTTTTCATTAGATAGTAAGTAATTGTTTATAGAATCAGATCATGGTATTTGAAAAAACAAGATAAAGCATGGCTCTGTTCTTTCTTAGAAAACCGGGTTACTGCCTGAAATGACAATAAACCATTTTTTCACTTTCTCCCCAAAAAAAATTTGATTTTTTGATTTTTTTTTTTTTTTAAAACATTCGAACAACATCTAAAATCCCGTGTCATTCTTTGAATGAAAGCACAAAGATTGTAGATATTATCGAATCGAGATAAATCATGACAAAAAGACAATATTTTTTTGAAATTTTTCAAGATTTTCAAATTTTTATGGATTTTTTGAAAGTTTTTTTTTTTTTTTTTTTAATAAATATTTACAAGAGATGGATGAAGAAAGACCTTTACTCCTCGTCTTCCTCTTGAAGACGTTTGAGTGTTTCCGGTTGTAGACTCTTTAGACCAAGTCGTGGGAGAATAAACTCAAAACGTTCTCTAGGAAGAGCTTTGGTGAAGATGTCTGCTAACTGGTATTCACTCCTCACAAAATAGAGTTCCACCACACCGTTTTCTACTTGCTCCCGGATGAAATGATGTCGAATGTCGATGTGCTTTGCTCTTGAGTGTTGTACGTTGTTGCATGAGAGAGCAATAGCACTTTTATTATCACAGTACAGAGGAATTTTGTTGAATTCAAAGCCATAGTCAGATAATTGGGATCTCATCCATAGGATTTGAGCACAACAAGATGACATGGCTATGTATTCAGCCTCTGTAGAGGAAATAGAAGTACTCATTTGTTTCTTTGAAGACCAGCTCACAAGCTTATCACCCAAAAACTGAGCACCTCCAGACGTACTTCGACGTGTATCTTGACATCCTGCATGATCAGCATCTGCATAGGCTGTTAGTGACATACCGGTGTCCTTCGGGTACCAAAGTCCCATATTGATGGTTCCTTGGAGATACCGAAAGACCCGTTTAACCGCTTCAAGGTGCTTTTTGGTAGGCTTAGCCTGATATCTAGCACACATGCAAACAGCGAACAGAATGTCTGGTCTACTGGCTGTGAGGTACATCAGGGATCCAATCATACTACGATATTTCGTTTGGTCTACCATGATCCCTGAGTGGTCCTCATCCAGTTTAGTACGCTTTATCATGGGAGTGTCAACAGGGTCACTAGAATCAAATCCAAATTTCTTTAAAATCTCATTTGCATATTTAGATTGATTTATAAAAATGCCTCCGGGACTTTGTGAAATTTGTAATCCCAAGAAAAATGACATTTGTCCCATCATTGACATTTGAAATTTAGAACCCATTTCTCTTGAAAACGGTCACATTCATTGGGGTCAGTCTAGGCAAAAATAATATCATCAACATATATTTAAACGTGAATTAAATGTTTGCCTGACTTTCTGGTGAACAATGTCGGATCAACTGCTCCTTTGCTGAATCCAGTAGATAGAAGAAACTTTGATAGCGTATCATACCATGCTCTTGGAGCTTGCTTCAAACCGTAAAGAGCCTTCTTCAAATGATAGACGTGAGTAGGATGCTCTGGATTCATAAAGCCTTCAGGCTGGCTGACGTAAATGACTTCTTTAAGATCTCTGTTAAGAAACGCCGTCTTTACATCCATCTGATAGACTACCATGTTCTTACTTGCAGCATTTGCCAAGAAAATTCTGATTGTTTCGATACGAGCAACAGGAGCAAATGATTCTTCAAAGTCAATACCCTCCTCTTGACGGTATCCTTTTGCAACCAATCGAGCCTTGTTCTTCAAAACATCACCATGCTCATCAAGTTTTACTTTGAAGATCCACTTTAGAGCAATGATCATTGCACAATCTGGAGCAGGTACTAATTCTCATACATCTAGTCGATCAAACTCATGAATTTCTTCTTGCATGGCATTGAACCAGCTGTCTTCATTCATGGCAGTTTTCACGTCATTTGGTTCGATCTTAGAGAGTACGGAGTTGAAGAAGCACCATAAGGCATCGGTTGCAAGTTGTTTCTGTATGGATACTGGACGGGAAAGGTTTCCAATGATGTTGTCCAATAGATGATCATGTGTCCATTGTCTAAGGTGTTCATGTGGTTGTTGTTGAGGAACTGAAGTAGCAGAGTTGATATCTTCTGAAGAAGATGGTTCTGATGATGACTCAGGAGCAAATATGTTTTCAAAGGGTTCGTCTTCTGGAGGAGCAAAAGGGTTTTCATCATTTGTAACAGCAGCAACATTTCCATTGTGTACACTCGATGATTGATGATTTGTTGATGAGACAGAGTGATCAGCAGCAGGCGCTTCTTGACTTAATGACATTGAAACTGAAGGGTTAACTTCATTGACAGGGATAGAGGCAACATCTGTTGATGGAACTGACATATCATTAGCACTTGGCTCATAGTGTTCATCAAACATTGGATCAAATAATTTCTTCAAATCATCTTCTGAATGAGGTACATAAGGAGTTGCTGGTGAGGGATTGGAAACAAGAGTAGAACTGATAGGATTACTTGATAAAGGTTGAAATGTGGGTCCAGAACTGGATTGTCCTGGAGCCATTTGACCGGTCAGCTCATCGAACGTAACGTGAATTGTTTCCATGATATTTCGGGTTCTCTTGTTGTAGATTCGGTATCCTTTTCTGTTTGTTGCATAACCTACAAATACTCCAATGTCCGCTTTAGCTTTTAGTTTGCCTAAATCTTGACCGTCATTAGTTGGGTAACATAAAGCACCAAACACACGAAGGTAGGATAGATCAGGTTTTCGTTTATTGACAAGTTCATATGGAGTTTTTCCATGAGAGGTGTGAATAAGGGAACAATTTTGGGTGTAGCAAGCAGTGGCAATGGCTTCAGCCCATAGAAACATTGGAACCTTTGAATAAATTAGCATTGTTCTTGTAGCTTCCACAAGAGTTCGATTTCGTCTTTCAACTACACCGTTCTGTTGAGGAGTTTGTGGAACACTTCTTTGATGACTGATTCCAACACTTTTATAAAACTGAATTAAGTCTTTGTTAACAAAATTTGTGCCATTGTCTGTTCGAACAATTCTAACAGTATTGTTGAGTCGAACCTGAAGTTGTTTGATAAGTTTGATGATGAAATCTGGAGTTTCATCCTTTGTCCCCAAAAACTTTACCCAAGTAAATCGAGAGTAGTCATCAACAACTACTAGAATGTATTTCTTCCCATTTATCGTTTGCACTCTCATTGGTCCGCACAGATCCATATGAATGGTATGAAGAACTTCCATTACTGAGTTTGTGGGTTTTAGTTTGTGGGCATATTTTGTGCTTTTTCCCAATTGGCAAGCTGAACAAAGATGATCCTTTTCATACTTTAATCTGGGTAATCCTCTTACTAAGTCCTTTCTGGAAAGATTGTTTATGGTACCAAAGTTCAAGTGATTGAGACGACGGTGCCATAGCCATGAATTAGTTTTGGAAGCCTTTGACAGCAAGCAGATGGGTGAAGATTTCATCATATCTTCGATAGAGATGGTGTATAGGTTTGAACCACGAGTTCCTCTGAGAAGTTCCACCCCATCAAGTTCTCTAACAAAGCAAGTATGTTTTCTGAAGGCCACTTCTAAATCTGAGTCACATAATTGTCCGACATAAAATAGATTATGTCCAAGACCTTCAACATAATATACCTTGGAAATCACACTATCTCCAACCACGTAATCTCCATAACCCATAATAGCACCAAAATGATCGTTTCCGAATCTCATAGTTCCGTTGAATTTACTCACGAAGTTCATGACCTGTGACCGGTCTCCAGTCATATGCTTGGAACAGCCTGAGTCCAGGTACCACAAAATGATTTGAACGATCTGCAGTTGAACACAGACAAGAATGGATAACTGGATAATTGGGATCCCCATGCAAGAATGGGTTCCATTTGGTTAGTAATAGTGATTGGAACACCCACATCAGAAGTAGAAGCAATAGAATCATTAGAAATAGGTGCAGTGCTAGTGTCCGTATTTGACCTATTCAAAGTGTGTTCACTTCTTAAGGGAATAGTTCTACCAGTAGGCATCCATTTTCTAGTGGGCATTGACTTAGCAAATTTGGGGCACAGCTCATTAATCTTACGGCCAGTAGGTATCCATTGATAACCTATATTACTAAATTTTCTTCCTGTGGGTTTCCACTGTTTTCTAACTTTCTTTCGCCTTTGCCTTTTAGCCTTCTTAGTTTGATTTTTAACACTAACAGTTTTAACTGGGCATTTGACAGCATTAGACAAATCATTCACACCACATTCAAGATTAGTAACAGAAACCACGCAATCATCATTACATGTTTTGCCAAAATTAGCAGAATTCGCATTAATTACAGTACGCTTAGAGCTAACACTAGAATCAACATGATTCGTCTTATTCAAATTCTCCCTAAGGTGATCTTCTACTCTCTTCCACTGAACATTCTTAGCATGCAAGGTCCTATCATTCTTTGTGTTGCCTTGAGGCTTTGACCCGCTTGCTTTGGTGTCACTTCTTACTCCTGTAGAGGGAATTGGAACATTAGTTGGTTTTGCTACTTTTTGCATTCCTGAACTAGAAGTGCAGGGATCTGAACTACTTGAAGGCACATTAGTGTTCACTTTCTTAAAACTGGGCATAGAATGGTTTGTATTCTTGGCACTAGGCATAGAACAAGGCATCACAGCTTTACCTTTCGCACCTAAGGATTTAGGACATGTTGCTATTAAACGTTCTAGCAGCTCTTGAGATCGTTTGGCCTGAATGCAAGCAAACCTAATTTTTCTATCAAGAGGCTTATTTAAGAAATCCTCTTCCATGATCTCACGGAGACATTCTAGACTATCCTTAAGGTGGGCAAAATAATTATGAAACACAAGTTCATTATTCCTGAGATGAGGAGGAATGTTATTAACAGTCACAGTATATTTGCAGTCTGAGGATGACTTTGATGCAACATTCTCATTAAAGACAAGTGGCAGTTTCCCTTTTTCCTGACTCCTTAGATTCTCAATTTCTTTTTGTAAAGACATTATTTTTTCGTTGTTTTTGTCACGAGTGACTTTCATTGAATCATATAACTCTTTAAAGTGTCGTTTGACTTTTTCATTTTCTTCTAGAAAACTCTCGTTTTCCTTTTGTAAAACATTAACCAAGTTTTGAAGATGAAAAGTTTGAGAATACTGAGAATCTAAAGGAGGAGGCATTTGGGAGCCAGTCACATTGTTCTTTTCACCCTTTAATTGTGAAATTTGGGCTTTCAACTTTCTGATCGTGTTACAATGAGCTTGAATCTTTTCATCACGTTTGTTTATCTGAAAAACTGCATCAAACTCTGGAATATCTGAGGATGTCTTGATATTTGAGGTTTTGACATTTTCTTTAAGATGTTGATATTTTAGTTGCAAATCAAAATGTTCAACTTCTAGTTTAGAAAGATGTTTTACCAAATTATCGTGATCATCCTAATCAATTTTCTCATTTAGTTCTGAGTTTTTGTTTTCAAGCTCAATGACACGATCATGGGAAACTTTCAATGCAATAGATAATTCATGAAATCGAGAAACAGTAATAGAGTGCTTAGTAACAGTATAAAACACATCTTAAGCAACACAACTCGAAATCAAATTCTCATTTAAAATATGCAAGTTCTTTCTTTCAACTTCATTGTATTTGAGTTCCTGTTCATAGTCATTGACCTCAACTATCATTGCATCAAATTTCTTTTCCATTTCTTTAATATCAGAATTAATTCCTTTTTGAAGACTCTCAAATTGACCTTTTAATTGTTTAAAGAAAGGCATGACCTCAGTTAAATAACATTCTTTAGTTTGCTCAAAACCCCTTTCCCCCTCAGTTATCCCTGTAGGTGTGATTCTCTTTTTACATGTTTTCTCAAAATCAACAAACAGCTGATAAACAACATACAGGCTGATTAAGGTCTTGCTATTAGTGGCAATAGATCTAGGAACTAGATGCATTGGTGTATTTGGAGGATACACGGTAGCTGCAGGCATTTTCCTAAGGGGGTGTTTGTTTCAACAAGTACATTAACTTTTAGCTTATCCATATCTTTCTTCCAAAAGATCTGTTCTGTGGTTAATTGAGTTTGAGGCTTAAACATGTTCAAGGATATCCAATTTTCCTTAGTGTAATCATGGGGTTTGATCGTTATGTTATTCTCTTTACACGCAGGATCGTTAAGCTTCTTATTCATTTTCTCCCTAGATGCATCATCTAGTTTTCTATCTTCCTCAGTGCACTCAATGCAACTAGGTTTCTGTCTAGGTTTAAGAATCTCATTGCCATCATAGATTACGTTTTGAGCAGCTTTTGCTTTCTTACCATACTCAGGGTTGGATTCCTTTATAATGGGGGTACTATGCTTATCGCTGAGAACTCTATGCTTAGTGATCATGTGAGCAGTCTGAATGGTATTCCCTTGTACGTACAACTTATTTTCAAGCTTGTTTTTCAAGGTTTTTAGATTAGAAAAATCATTCAAAAATTTTGATTCCTTAGCACTGAATTCTTGCTTAAGCATTTTAACATTTTCTTGAAGTTCTTGTTTTTGCTTAGCAGTTTTAGAAAGCTTTTCATTTAAGGAGTTTAACTCTTGTTTTAATACTTCTTCTCTAAAATTACTTTTTCTAATAATTGTACGCATTTGGTCATCCATTTCCTGCTCACGGGTGGTTAACTCAAACTTAGCACGTTGTTCATAAATAACAACTTGTTCTTTATAGGCATTCAGTTCAGAGATAACAGAATCATCAGGGGCACATGCAGTGTATTCATCAAAAACATAGTCATCATTGACTGCAGAAGATGCATCACTTGGTACAGTCTCACTTTCACTTTGTTTCACATATTGATCATATGGGACAACATTGATATTACCCATATTTTCAATATCTGACTCAAAAGTTTCAGTTGATTGTAATTTGTCATGAATCTTTTGCTCATCAACATCATCATATAGTTTTAATACCTCTTAGATGATTGCTTCTTTGGATGGACCAGCTTGCTGTGGTGAGGGGACCTTTGGAGAGACCATTGGAGAAATGCTAGCCATGAAAATTGTCTGTGCAGTAGGTTCATCATCAACGTCAGAGTCGTATGCATCACAGTCGGCGACTTGAAAGGCATTCTGATGATTATGACCTATCTCATGAATTGGTTGCTCATCCACATCTGCATCATATGTCTTGGCATTGCCCTCAGCAAGAAACAACAACTCCTCTTCATCCAACACAACTCCATTATCCTGAGCTTGCACAAGTAACATCTTGTCTTTGAAGTACTCTGCATTTTGAGGGCTTATTGGAGAAGTGCAGTTCCTTGCTATGTGTCCATCACCACCACAGTTGTAGCACTTAATTTGCTTAGCTTGACCCTGATTTGGATTCCTTCCACGATTCTGATTAGCCACATATCCTCTACCAACTCTACCTCTTCCCTGTTCATACTGCCTTTCTTGAACTGGTTGCACCATAACCTTCCCATCTCTGACAGTAGCTTGACTGTGTGGATTGGATGCAGTTCTGAGGTTATTGTTGGTGTGTGGGAGAGAGTTCATGTTTTGACTAACCATGAGAGACAGTTGATTGATGAAGTTTTCCATGAATGTGTTTGGGTCAGGAGGCTTATATGCTGGTTCAGGGTTGAGCTTGTAATTACCATTACCCATGGGTATGACTTGAGAATCTTTGGTGGTAATTCCAACATTGGTGTAAAAATCTGTTGAGTCATTTGACGAACTTGTTTCTCCCTGGTTGGTTTTGAACTGTTCAAGAATACTTTTTTCAAACATAGCATGCCTCTCATTCTGAAGAAGGAATGCAAAAAGTTGCTCATATTTGGTGTTCTTCAATCCTTTGGTTAGCTTCACAGAGGTGACAAACTTATGCCATTCGGGATTCATGTTGTTCACAAACTTTAAGTTCAGCTGAATGTTTGGCATTGTCATTTTGATGTTCCTCATATCATTCACAAGCTTATGGAATCTCACGTAGTACTCATAGACACTCTCATCTGGTTTCATCTTGAAATGCTCAAACTCATCATACAGTTGTGATTCTCTGTCTTCCTTGGTTAATTCAGAACTTGAGAGAAGCATCTTGACATTATCCCAAACTACCTTGGCTTCAGTGTTGTGATTGATAAGCTTGTAGATGTCTTTTGGAAGACCCTAAAGTATAATGTTAGAAGCCCTGGTGTCAGCATCGAATCTCTTTTTCTCCTTATCATTGAGCTCATCATACGTCTTTGGTCTGCCTAATCCATAGATCATTGTTCCATCTGCAGCTGTATCAATTAAGTCTCTTGTAGTCTCAATCTGATAAGGTCCTTCATCAATGGATTTGAGAATGTTGACCCCATTTTCCTTTCCAAGACAGTACAACCTGATTCGTTGAGCCCAAGAGTCGTAGTCAGTTATGTCAAGCAAAGGTGGACGAGTATCTGAACCAGCTGCTTGAACATCCTCAGAAACAGTGGAGATAATTGTAGGTGCGTTGGTAGACATGTTAACAGATTACACGGGATTTTATAACTCTATGATTAAACCGGGAAATAGATTCTTTCACGGGATTTTACTAAATCAAGAGAAAACCGTATTACAAACAAAAATCAACCAAGTCGCTACGAATTCTTGAACCAAGTCGCTAATCAGTCAAGTCGCTACACAGTCAAGTCGCTAAAGAGCAACTCGCTAAGGTCCAAGTCGCTAACACCAAGTCGCTAAGCACCAAGTCGCTAGACACAGTTAAGTTGCTAAAGAAAAACTCGCTAAGATCCAAGTTGCTCGTATCAAGTCGCTAACAATTTACACTACAACTCGCTAACAATTTCTGAAGCAAGTCGCTAACCTCACCAAGTCGCTAGCCGTAGTGGAGAATCCACTAACTTGTACTATTTGTCGGCTTGTCTCAATAGACAAGTCGCTAGGCTCAAGTCGCTAACAACTAACACTGTAACTCGCTAACTTGTACTGAAGCAAGTCGCTATGATGAAAAATACTACGAGAACCAAGTCGCTAGCAAGAAAAACTTCAAAAACACACTTTTCAATCCAAAACAAGCTCAACCACAGTGATTCAAGCTTACCAAATCAAAACCCAAGCACTTACAATGATTCTTAACACAAAAGTACACCCAAAATTCAAACTTTAACACAAGAAATGATCCAAATGATGCAAAAACCACTAAACTTTTTCAAACTCAAAAAAACCATCTAAAACCACTAGAAATCCAAGTATATGTAAGAGAGATGATCAAACCATGGCTCTTGATACCATTTGTAACATATTGGATTTCACAAACACACTAAACCAAAGATCAAAGAGGCGTATACTATAGTTTTAGAGAGAGAAAGTTAGAGGTTGGGAACTTTAGTGAGAGAAAGAAAAATCTTATTATGAGCTCCAACTCTCTACCTTGGGAGGTAGAGAGTATTTATAGTCTTACACAAATCGCCACCTACGGGCTGTGGATCAGGCATACAGTGGGTAAAGACCCGTCCGTCCTCCACGGTGTTACTTAACTAAATACTACTAACCATTAACTAATCTATGACTACGAGCTTACTAACGATTACATATACTTGAGGTGACCGACTCTTTAATAACTGGATTTACTAAATCCTAACACCGGCGGTGGTGGGTGGTTTAGGGTTAGGGTTTTTAGAGAGATGGTGTAGAGAGAGAAAGAGTTAGTGTGTGTGTTTTAGAGAGAGAATGAAAGAGGTGAAATGGGGATTGGATGGCGTATATATACTAGGCCACTAGGGACCTCAAAATAATTATTTTGGAGGAGGGGGGCGCCGGTTTCAAGAGAAAAGGGAGGGGTCAGAGTTGTAATTTTTCGTAACTATTCCGTTTACCCATTCCCGAGCTCATATATTGTCCCTCGAGTGTCTCACAACATTTATTTAACTTTCTAACATCGTTATTTACGTTTTTCCACGAGTTTTGACTATTCATTTGTCAATTTTCGAGTTACGGTCTAAAAGTTACAATAATTCTTGTTTTAGGCTTTTCTAGTGCCGAATCGAATAGTGCCTACCAAATAGAGTTAAAACTCATACGATAACTCATTTAATAATGAAATAAACCATAAAAACCAATAGACGATATAAATCAAGTCATGGTTTATAAAAATAGTGATAAAGGCAAAAGCTCGGTTTAGTTTAACGTAATGCGGTTACCTAAAATAGACTCCCTAAATTTGCCAGTTGTCACAGCCTCCCAGCCTCAGAAGAAACCCGTCCCGGGTTTCACTCCGAGTTGCTTGATGTCATGAAAAGTTTAGGATACTTCCTACGGAAAACGTCCTCACGTTCCCAAGTGAACTTCGGTCCATGCCGGGAGTTCCAACGAACCTTAATAATCGGAATACGGCTATTCTTCAGCCTTTTAATCTCACGATCCATAATCTCAATAGGTTCCTCAAAAAAATTCAATTTCTCATCAATACGAATATCTCTTAAAGGCACAACTATGTTTTCCTCCGAAAGACATTTCTTAAGATTACTAACATGAAAGACATTGTGTACACTACTCAGTTCCGATGGTAGCTCCATGCGGTATGCTACCGGTCCGATTCTTTCCAGGATTGGAAAGGGACCAATATATTGGGGATTGAGTTTTCCACGTTTCCCAAAACGAACCACTCCTTTCGAAGGAGAAACTTTCAACGTAACACGATCTCCAACCTGAAATTCTAAAGGTTTACGTCTCTTATCGGCATAACTCTTTTGTCTATCTCGATCGGTTTGCAACCGATTACGAATCTGTACTATCTTCTCAGTGGTTTCTAGGACAAGTTCGGGACCTGTAAGTTGACTCTCGCCAACTTCAGCCCAACAAACAGGAGAACGACATTTTCAGCCATACAGCGCCTCAAATGGGACGGCCTTAATGCTAGAGTGATAACTATTGTTATAAGAGAATTCGACCAAAGTGAGGTGTCTCTCCCAGCCTTTGCCGAAATCAATAACACATGCTCTAAGCATGTCTTCTAAAGTCTGAATGGTTCTCTCGCTTTAACCATCATTCTGTGGATGGTAAGCAATACTCATATCCAAACTCGTTCCTAATGCTGTATGTAACGACTTCCAAAAGCGGGATGTAAAACGACTATCCCTATCGGAAATGATAGATATCGGTACTCCATGACGCGATACTATCTCCTTAAGATACAATCGAGCAAGCTTATCAAGGCTATCGGTTTCACTAATAGCTAAGAAGTGAGCAGACTTAGTTAAACGATCAACTATTACCCAGATAGTGTCATTGCCACTAACTTTTCTCGGTAATTTAGTGATAAAGTCCATGGTTATTCGCTCCCATTTCCATTTCGGGAGTTCGGGTTGAACTAAAAGTCCTGATGGTTTCTGATGTTCGGCCTTAACTTTAGAACAAGTCAGGCACCTACTGACATACTGAGCTATATCGGCTTTCATATTGGGCCACTAATAAAGTTTCTTAAGATCCTGATACATCTTATCGGCTCCGGGATGAATAGAGTATTTTGATTTATGCGACTCGTGCATAATCAACTCACGGATTCCACCATAAAATGGTATCCAGCTTCTGTCTTTGAAGCATAATGTTCCGTCGGAACGCTTCAAGAAGCCGTTTTCACTTTCTACCATTCCATGAAGATTCTCATAAGGACGGTTCTCTTCCGTCAATGCCTCTGTTTGGGCGGCTAAAATTTGAGATGGTAAGGGCGAAACAATGGTCATTCCTAATGATCTAACAAGTAGGGGTGGAATGTCCTCTTTACGACTAAGTGCATCAGCCACAACATTAGCCTTACCAGGATGATAACGAATCTCACAGTCATAATCACTAAGCAATTCCAACCAACAACGTTGTCTCATGTTCAGTTCCTTCTGGTCTAAGATATGCTTCAAACTCTTGTGGTCGGTAAATACTACACACTTGGTTCCATACAGGTAATGTCTCCAAATCCTAAGAGCAAACACTACAGCACCTAACTCAAGGTCATGGGTGGTGTAGTTTTTCTCATGCTTCTTAAGTTGTCGGGATGCATAAGCAATCACCTTCTCACGTTGCATCAAAACAGCACCTAAGCCTTTATGCGAAGCGTCGCAGTACACGACAAAGTCTTCGCTTCCTTCAGGCAAAGCTAGGATGGGCGCACTACACAACTTCTCCTTCAGAAGTTGGAATGCTTCTTCTTCCTTTTCTCCCCATTCATACTTAACATCCTTCTGCATTAGTTTGGTCAACGGCTTAGCTATCTTAGAAAATCCCTCAATGAATCTCCTATAGTAGCGTGCTAACCCTAGAAACTGTCAGATTTCTGATGGGTTCTTAGGAGATGCCCATTCCTTAATGGCCTTAATCCTAGTTGGGTCAACATGAATACCTTGACTATCTATCACATGACCTAAGAATGGCCTTAATCCTAGTTGGTGCTTTTTGGTAGGCTTAGCCTGATATCTAGCACACATGCAAACATCGAACAGAATGTCTGGTCTACTGGCTGTGAGGTACATCAGGGATCCAATCATACTACGATATTTCGTTTGGTCTACCATGATCCCTGAGTGGTCCTCATCCAGTTTAGTACGCTCTATCATGGGAGTGTCAACAGGGTCACTAGAATCAAATCCAAATTTCTTTAAAATCTCATTTGCATATTTAGATTGATTTATAAAAATGCCTCCGAGACTTTGTGAAATTTGTAATCCCAAGAAAAATGACATTTGTCCCATCATTGACATTTGAAATTTAGAACCCATTTCTCTTGAAAAACGGTCACATTCATTGGGGTCAGTCGAGGCAAAAATAATATCATCAACATATATTTAAACGTGAATTAAATGTTTGCCTGACTTTCTGGTGAACAATGTCGGATCAACTGCTCTTTTGCTGAATCCAGTAGATAGAAGAAACTTTGATAGCGTATCATACCATGCCCTTGGAGCTTGCTTCAAACCGTAAAGAGCCTTCTTCAAATGATAGACGTGAGTAGGATGCTCTGGATTCACAAAGCCTTCAGGCTGGCTGACGTAAATGACTTCTTTAAGATCTCCGTTAAGAAACGCCGTCTTTACATCCATCTGATAGACTACCATGTTCTTACTTGCCGCATTTGCCAAGAAAATTCTGATTGCCTCGATACGAGCAACAGGAGCAAATGATTCTTCAAAGTCAATACCCTCCTCTTGACGGTATCCTTTTGCAACCAATCGAGCCTTGTTCTTCAAAACATCACCATGCTCATCAAGTTTTACTTTGAAGATCCACTTTAGAGCAATGATCATTGCACAATCTGGAGCAAGTATTAATTCTCATACATCTAGTCGATCAAACTCATGAATTTCTTCTTGCATGGCATTAAACCAGCTGTCTTCATTCATGGCAGTTTTCACGTCATTTGGTTCGATCTTAGAGAGTACGGAGTTGAAGAAGCACCATAAGGCATCGGTTGCAAGTTGTTTCCATATGGATACTGGACGGGAAAGGTTTCCAATGATGTTGTCCAATAGATGATCATGTGTCCATTGTCTAAGGTGTCCATGTGGTTGTTGTTGAGGAACTGAAGTAGCAGAGTTGATATATTCTGAAGAAGATGGTTCTGATGATGACTCAGGAGCAAATATGTTTTCAAAGGGTTCGTCTTATGGAGGAGCAAAAGGGTTTTCATCATTTGTAACAGCAGCAACATTTCCATTGTGTACACTCGATGATTGATGATTTGTTGATGAGACAGAGTGATCAGCAGCAGGCGCTTCCTGACTTAATGACATTGAAACTGAAGGGTTAACTTCATTGACAGGGATAGAGGCAACATCTGTTGATGGAAATGACATATCATTAGCACTTGGCTCGTAGTGTTCATCAAACATTGGATCAAATAATTTCTTCAAATCAACTTCTGAATGAGGTACATAAGGAGTTGCTGGTGAGGGATTGGAAACACGAGTAGAACTGATAGGATTACTTGATAAAGGTTGAAATGCGGGTCCAGAACTGGATTGTCCTGGAGCCATTTGACCGGTCAGCTCATCGAACGTAACGTGAATTGTTTCCATGATATTTCGGGTTCTCTTGTTGTAGATTCGGTATCCTTTTCTGTTTGTTGCATAACCTACAAATACTCCAATGTCCGCTTTAGCTTTTAGTTTGCCTAAATCTTGACCGTCATTAGTTGGGTAACATAAAGCACCAAACACACGAAGGTAGGATAGATCAGGTTTTCGTTTATGGACAAGTTCATATGGAGTTTTTCCATGAGAGGTGTGAATAAGGGAACAATTTTGGGTGTAGCAAGAAGTGGCAATGGCTTCAGCCCATAGAAACATTGGAACCTTTGAATAAATTAGCATTGTTCTTGTAGCTTCCACAAGAGTTCGATTTCGTCTTTCAACTACACCGTTCTGTTGAGGAGTTTGTGGAACACTTCTTTGATGACTGATTCCAACACTTGAGATCGTTTGGCCTGAATGCAAGCAAACCTAATTTCTCTATCAAGAGGCTTATTTAAGAAATCCTCTTCCATGATCTCACGGAGACATTCTAGACTATCCTTAAGGTGGGCAAAATAGTTATGAAACACAAGTTCATTATTCCTGAGATGAGGAGGAATGTTATTAACAGTCACAGTATATTTGCAGTCTGAGGATGACTTTGATGCAACATTCTCATTAAAGACAAGTGGCAGTTTCCCTTTTTCCTGACTCCTTAGATTCTCAATTTCTTTTTGTAAAGACATTATTTTTTCGTTGTTTTTGTCACGAGTGACTTTCATTGAATCATATAACTCTTTAAAGTGTCGTTTGACTTTTTCATTTTCTTCTAGAAAACTCTCGTTTTCCTTTTGTAAAACATTAACCAAGTTTTGAAGATGAAAAGTTTGAGAATACTGAGAATCTAAAGGAGGAGGCATTTGGGAGCCAGTCACATTGTTCTTTTCACCCTTTAATTGTGAAATTTGGGCTTTCAACTTTCTGATCATGTTACAATGAGCTTGAATCTTTTCATCACGTTTGTTTATCTGAAAAACTGCATCAAACTCTGGAACATCTGAGGATGTCTTGATATTTGAGGTTTTGACATTTTCTTTAAGATGTTGATATTTTAGTTGCAAATCAAAATGTTCAACTTCTAGTTTAGAAAGATGTTTTACCAAATTATCGTGATCATCCTAATCAATTTTCTCATTTAGTTCTGAGTTTTTGTTTTCAAGCTCAATGACACGATCATGGGAAACTTTCAATGCAATAGATAATTCATGAAATCGAGAAACAGTAATAGAGTGCTTAGTAACAGTATAAAACACATCTTAAGCAACACAACTCGAAATCAAATTCTCATTTAAAATATGCAAGTTCTTTCTTTCAACTTCATTGTATTTGAGTTCCTGTTCATAGTCATTGACCTCAACTATCATTGCATCAAATTTCTTTTCCATTTCTTTAATATCAGAATTAATTCCTTTTTGAAGACTCTCAAATTGACCTTTTAATTGTTTAAAGAAAGGCATGACCTCAGTTAAATAACATTCTTTAGTTTGCTCAAAACCCCTTTCCCCCTCAGTTATCCCTGTAGGTGTGATTCTCTTTTTACATGTTTTCTCAAAATCAACAAACAGCTGATAAACAACATACAGGCTGATTAAGGTCTTGCTATTAGTGGCAATAGATCTAGGAACTAGATGCATTGGTGTATTTGGAGGATACACGGTAGCTGCAGGCATTTTCCTAAGGGGGTGTTTGTTTCAACAAGTACATTAACTTTTAGCTTATCCATATCTTTCTTCCAAAAGATCTGTTCTGTGGTTAATTGAGTTTGAGGCTTAAACATGTTCAAGGATATCCAATTTTCCTTAGTGTAATCATGGGGTTTGATCGTTATGTTATTCTCTTTACACGCAGGATCGTTAAGCTTCTTATTCATTTTCTCCCTAGATGCATCATCTAGTTTTCTATCTTCCTCAGTGCACTCAATGCAACTAGGTTTCTGTCTAGGTTTAAGAATCTCATTGCCATCATAGATTACGTTTTGAGCAGCTTTTGCTTTCTTACCATACTCAGGGTTGGATTCCTTTATAATGGGGGTACTATGCTTATCGCTGAGAACTCTATGCTTAGTGATCATGTGAGCAGTCTGAATGGTATTCCCTTGTACGTACAACTTATTTTCAAGCTTGTTTTTCAAGGTTTTTAGATTAGAAAAATCATTCAAAAATTTTGATTCCTTAGCACTGAATTCTTGCTTAAGCATTTTAACATTTTCTTGAAGTTCTTGTTTTTGCTTAGCAGTTTTAGAAAGCTTTTCATGTAAGGATTTTAACTCTTGTTTGAATACTTCTTCTATAAAATTACTTTTTCTAATAATTGTACGCATTTGGTCATCCATTTCCTGCTCACGGGTGGTTAACTCAAACTTAGCACGTTGTTCATAAATAACAACTTGTTCTTTATAGGCATTCAGTTCAGAGATAACAGAATCATCAGGGGCACATGCAGTGTATTCATCAAAAACATAGTCATCATTGACTGCAGAAGATGCATCACTTGGTACAGTCTCACTTTCACTTTGTTTCACATATTGATCATATGTGACAACATTGATATTACCCATATTTTCAATATCTGACTCAAAATTTTCAGTTGATTGTAATTTTTCATGAATCTTTTGCTCATCAACATCATCATATAGTTTTAATACCTCTTAGATGATTGCTTCTTTGGATGGACCAGCTTGCTGTGGTGAGGGGACCTTTGGAGAGACCATTGGAGAAATGCTAGCCATGAAAATTGTATGTGCAGTAGGTTCATCATCAACGTCAGAGTCGTATGCATCACAGTCGGCGACTTGAAAGGCATTCTGATGATTATGACCTATCTCATGAATTGGTTGCTCATCCACATCTGCATCATATGTCTTGGCATTGCCCTCAGCAAGAAACAACAGCTCCTCTTCATCCAACACAACTCCATTATCCTGAGCTTGCACAAGTAACATCTTGTCTTTGAAGTACTCTGCATTTTGAGGGCGTATTGGAGAAGTGCAGTTCCTTGCTATGTGTCCATCACCACCACAGTTGTAGCACTTAATTTGCTTAGCTTGACCCTGATTTGGATTCCTTCCACGATTCTGATTAGCCACATATCCTCTACCAACTCCACCTCTTCCCTGTTCATACTGCCTTTCTTGAACTGGTTGCACCATAACCTTCCCATCTCTGACAGTAGCTTGACTGTGTGGATTGGATGCAGTTCTGAGGTTATTGTTGGTGTGTGGGAGAGAGTTCATGTTTTGACTAACCATGAGAGACAGTTGATTGATGAAGTTTTCCATGAATGTGTTTGGGTCAGGAGGCTTATATGCTGGATCAGGGTTGAGCTTGTAATTACCATTACCCATGGGTATGACTTGAGAAGCTTTGGTGGTAATTCCAACATTGGTGTAAAAATCTGTTGAGTCATTTGACGAACTTGTTTCTCCCTGGTTGGTTTTGAACTGTTCAAGAATACTTTTTTCAAACATAGCATGTCTCTCATTCTGAAGAAGGAATGCAAAAAGTTGCTCATAGTTGGTGTTCTTCAATCCTTTGGTTAGCTTCACAGAGGTGAAAAACTTATGCCATTCGGGATTCATGTTGTTCACAAACTTTAAGTTCAGCTGAATGTTTGGCATTGTCATTTTGATGTTCCTCATATCATTCACAAGCTTATGGAATCTCACGTAGTACTCATAGACACTCTCATCTGGTTTCATCTTGAAATGCTCAAACTCATCATACAGTTGTGATTCTCTGTCTTCCTTGGTTAATTCAGAACCTGAGAGAAGCATCTTAACATTATCCCAAACTACCTTGGCTTCAGTGTTGTGCTTGATAAGCTTGTAGATGTCTTTTGGAAGACCCTAAAGTATAATGTTAGAAGCCCTGGTGTCAGCATCGAATCTCTTTTTCTCCTTATCATTGAGCTCATCATACGTCTTTGGTCTGCCTAATCCATAGATCATTGTTCCATCTGCAGCTGTATCAATTAAGTCTCTTGTAGTCTCAATCTAATAAGGTCCTTCATCAATGGATTTGAGAATGTTGACCCCATTTTCCTTTCCAAGACAGTACAATCTGATTCGTTGAGCCCAAGAGTCGTAGTCAGTTATGTCAAGCAAAGGTGGACGAGTATCTGAACCAGCTGCTTGAACATCCTCAGCAACAGTGGAGATAATTGTAGGTACGTTGGTTGACATGTTAACAGATTACACGGGATTTTATAACTCTATGATTAAACCGGGAAATAGATTCTTTCA